>VDFB02379711.1:244891419-245011327 GCA_007258455.2 Sequoia sempervirens
AAGATGTGATTATCTTTGATATGTTTGTTGTATATGTAGGTATAGGTCAAAATTGTATGAAGAAGGTTGGCACCAAGAAGAAAGAAAGTTGCTAATTGCTAAAACAAGTCAATCCTTATCATTCCAAAGAAGACCATGGGACCTAGGATGGTATGAAGATCAAAATGAAGATCAAATGGAGGAATCAGCCAGCTGAAGAATCAACATGGATGATTGCATCAAGTTGGGTACAAGTGTGGAAGAATTAATGCACAACAACAAATGATTGAAGCTCCTTTTTGCTCCTTGGTCATATGATGCAAGACCATCATTTCTAGCTAGAGATAGATAATAATATTATCATAAGGTGTAGGTTGATAGGTATGTTCCAAGTTTGTTTCCCCCATTTGTATGTAGTTAAAATTTCAAATTTGTGTAAATGTCTTGGAGGAGGTAAATAAGGCCTTGTAAATAAGTATAAAGGTTGAGTTTGGATTGGTATGAGTGGTTATAGAATAAATAAGGCCATGAAGCCTTGTCATCATGTAAATGAGGTGGAAAGGGAGTCATATAGGCATGCAACAATGATATTTAACTGATGTTTCCTTCCTAGCATGTTGTTGAGCTTCTTTAGGGTTAGTTGAGTGACTTTAGTAGAGGATTTTGATGAGATAAAGATAGGAAAACAATCTTTGCTTCATAAATATGTGAGAATTATGAATCTATAGATGATGTATGACAGAAATAATGCAAGTGTGAAATTTCAGGTGATTTTATTAAGTTTTAGTCATGTTTCTATAAAACTGTTATGTTGTCAATGACATGATAGCAAGCTAAAGTTTGACAATAGTAATATAGAGAAATCCTTTGACCTATATGAAGCTTTAAAAACTTCAAAAGTGTCAAAAAAAAGGCCAACAAAATTTACTTGAAGTCTTGATAGCTAGTTTTGTGATTTTTAGGCGTAATTATGTGTTTTTTGACCTCAAACTAGGGCAAGGGCTTAATTTATGTTTCCACCTGCCAAAACTCTCCAAATTTTGGATTCTTGATGCTTATGGGTGTATAGAAAATTGTGCCAAGTTTTGTACCTACTTCACACATGTAGATGCTTTTTCCATCAAACCCTTGGTTTGTAGGTTTCTATAGGGTAGTATGACTGCATTTTTTGAGTTTTCTTGTGTTTTTTGAGTGATAATTGCAAGGTGAGTGTTTAGAAATGTTAGATATTCCTATTTACACCTTCTCTATAAATATTATTTCCTAATCAATTGATTTACCCTATGCTATTACAAAATAGTCCTTATAATGAGGTCTAATTTGACTGTAACAACCTAACTTTTACCTATTCCATACAAAACAAAGTTGCCTAATTTTTATAAATTTATAATAAGGGCCAAAAGGGTATCCAAATTAAGTTTCATATCTCCATTATTTGGTGTATGAAGGGAGTTATGACAAAATGTATTTGAGAAAGGCTACAAGCTCCTAGACCACTTACAAAACAAGTACATGTTATACTGATCATAGAGCTTTTCCCATCCATGGATAAGGTCGATATAGTGAATTTAGTCATGTCCGAATGTTTTCAAACCATGGTGAATTTTTTATAGTTCTTCCAATCAATATTTGGTCTTGTTCTAGTCCTAGAGTGAAGCTAGTGTGAGCTAGTGGGAGATTGAATTGCTTACTTCATTGTATGTACATATTAGGTTGAGCTCATATGATCTAGTTCATGAGTCTAGAAAAGATCTATGTCATAGTAAATGGCCACGAAGGTTACAAGTCATGTGAATATTGAAGGCTTGATAGGTTTTAAGTGTTCAAGGTAAAGAGCCAAGTTGATGTGAGTATGGCTGAGCTAGGAAGGCATCGATTTGGTATCAGAGCTTAGGAGAAGCTCTTGGAAAGAAATATAAACTTGTATGAGTGTAGGTTAAGCCAAGAAGACAAAGGTGTGAACTCTTAGAGAGTTTTTAGAGAAAGAAGTTGTGACAAATGAAGCCCTTAAGGCCATTGAAGGCTTGAGAGGAGGAGTCAACAAAGATCAGACAAAGAGAGAGATGGTGAAGAAATCCATGCACAAGGTACATGTTGAGAGTTTGACGTATCTTGTTGAATTATCTAATGAAAAGGTGATTGTAGGTTGAAGGTCATTGAGGTAGTGAGCAAGGAGATCAAAAGACAGGTGTAATAGACCTAAGTGAATATTAGGGATTTGTCAATAGACTGATAAAGGAGAGAAGATTGAGTGAGATAATTGCAGAGGTACCAAAAGACTAAGGAGGTAGCTTACATGAGGTGTCTAGTTGGAAGTGACAAAGTACCTACTGAAGATGAAAATGTACATCAAAGTTTGTGGACAGAGATTTGAGAGAGAGGTATGAGCTTATTTTAGCTTAGAGGAGGTATAAAAGTCAGAGGATAGATATGAATAGAGAGATGAAGGGATTGATAGGAGGAAGTTGTTACAAGAAGATAATTGGAGATGTCCAAGAGAGAAATTTGGACACAGAAAAAGAAAGAAATGAGATAATTGCAGAGGTACCAAAAGACTAAGGAGGCAGCTTATGTGAGGTGTCTAGTTGGAGTGACAAAGTACCTACTGAAGATGAAAAAGTACATCAAAGTTTATGGATGGAGATTTGAGAGAGAGGTAAGAGCTTATTGGAGCTTAGAGGAGGTATAAAAGTCAGAGGATAGATTTGAATAGAGAGATGAAGGGCTTGATAGGAGGAAGTTTTCACAAGAAGATAATTGGAGATGTCCAAGAGAGCAATTTGGACATAGGAAAAGAAACAAATGAGATAAGAGAGAGGTTGGTCTTGATGATGTTTTTTGCACAACAACAATTGAGACAAAATATAATATCCTATCTCTTTTAAAAGGTAAATCCCTATTAGAAAGCCTCAAGAGATAACCCCAAGGTCTCTAATGTTAGGTCTTGACAATGCATAAACAACTCAGTGATAAATGTGAAAATGTTGGTAATCACAATGGGACCTTACTACAAGAAAAATACTGAATCTGTAATTTATTAGGTTTGGAAATGTAATGATACTGCAATCCTAAATTTAACCCAAATGATAAAGAAATAATAAAATATATAAGGTTTCAAAGAGATTTCTAGATTTATGCTACCCCTAAGATTAACAATGCAAATGACAAACACTTGAAATGGACAAATTCCTCAAAAACTGATTTCTACTTGACCTAGATGGATCTGCAATCTTATAGAAACAATGCAATCTTCTAAGGTGTTAAGATTTTTAGATCATGAACATTCATTCGAAAAAACCCTATTGCAATTGAAATGAATAAACTCTCACAATTGAACTAATCACAATGAATATAAAGTCCAGGCTAACTTTGCAAAGCAACTAACAATCAGTTGGTTGCGAAAAGTATGGACTAGGGATTGCTGCAACACTTTAAATATCAAATCATAAACACCATTGAATCAAATCTAATCCTAAATATCAATTTTCCTCAAAGCAATTCTAAAGATAGAATAACAAGAACCATGCAAGATAAGAAGAACACAAGTATGGCACCAAATCACAATGTCATTACTTGCATCAAATTATCCATTGTAGCAACAATTCCAACTTTTTGTTACAATATTTTCTTGAGAACAACTACTTTATAACTCTTGCTCTACTTAATTCGCTCTATCCTAGCTATCTCTCTATTCGTCTATCTATATCTAGCCCTTACAAATGAGGCAAAATGCCATATTTATAGAGACCCCCCAAGATATATCGGCCTAGTTAGGGTTTTACAATAATAATTAGCCACAACAAGTCAGCCAAGAGAAATTCAAAATGAGATAAAATATGCATTAAATGCATGAACTTCATCCAGGTCGGCCTGGGATCTCCAATGCAGCTTGGACCAATGCATGCAAAATAATAGGGAAGCACAAATCTCAATGTATCCCAGCATTAACTATCTTCCCCTTTGTCTTTATTTCGATCCAACATTTCATGCACCTTCAAAAGCACCCTATCCAAGCCAGCCACAGGTGGTAAAGGCAAAACCTTAAGTCAGCTTTCAATTGATGTAATATCTTCCCTTGATTTTTTCACCGATTTATCCCACTCAACCTTATATGCTAGATATTTATCAATAACAACAATGTAGGTGGCCACATCATCTAATTGGTGTTCAGTAACAGGATCATCACTGACAGGAGCATAAACATCTTGCCACCATTTTCTCAATTGCTCTAAGCTCAAATATTTAGGTACAGTCTTCCTTCTCCCTGTCATTATCTCAAATAAAGAAATGCATCCATTATAAACACCAGTTAGGGTATCTTCAATTTTCCTCCTCTGCTTGTATATCTTCTTCAGAACCTTCTACCTAATTTGCAAAGCCTCAAACCACTCCCAAGGTTCAACAACTCTAGAGGAAGGGAGAATTCCATCACTTACAATCTTATCCTTGGTATACTCCATGATGGTTTTATTTTTTTGCAACAAGAGGTCTACATCTTCCTTATCTTGAACCAATACTTCCTTCAACCGATCAATTTCCCTCAAGCATCTTTCCTAGATGAGAGAATGTCCCTGATAGCATCATTTCCTCTAGTCCACTCCCCTTGCACCCGATTTGCAGTAGCAAGAGTGGAAGCCTTCATTCTTTCAAGCTTAGTGATAGTTTCTTGGGGTAGTAGATTTGCAGCAGAGGACGAGGAGCTAATGGATTGCAAAGGTTTCATCAGATATTCCAAACATTTCTCGAGTCCTTCAATCTCCTTCTTCATCTCCTATTTAGTCTTTATTTCTTTCCTCAATCTACCCAAGATGACTACACTAGAACCCTGATAATCTTCAATGTCTTGCTCAATGGAAGTGGGCCCTAAATTGATAGTCTGCAAGTTATAATCCTTTGTAGTTACATCATCGCTGTTCTTATCTGGAGCGAGAGTTGCAATGTGAATCACCCTATTGTTTTTCCTCATCTCTTTCAATATTTGAAATGAACTTGGCCTTCCTTTTTCCTTTATCTTTTCCTATCTTTGATAGTAACTCATCCCAATTGGGTGGGTGTCCTCCACAACAATTGCTTTCTCTTTATTTCTTTAACCAACCAATCTAGAATACTGGACTCCAATTGTACTTCGCTTTGTCCCACTTCCTCTTGCCAATCGTTAGGCGCATCTTTATTCAAACCCTACTTCTCAGGAGTCTCATCTGCCTTATTCTCCTTTTCTTCAACATGCTCTTCCTTGTGAGGAGGTGATGGAACCTTTTCTAATACTTCCTCTCTATGAGGAGATTCAACTTCTTTAGTTCTAACTGGTGAATCTTCATATGCAACCAAGGGAGACTAGATTACTTTCTCTACTTCTACCTCAACATTATAAAGCTCACCCTCATGAAATTCTTCTCCTTCTATATCCTGATGATCCTAAGCTTCCTTGGATTCACCTAATTCATCATTTTGAGCTTTAGGGACATCATCAGGCTACTCCTCATGAGAAGTAACTAGAGGAGGATCCTTCTTTGACACATTATCTTTAGGAGGAGTCCTTGACTTCCTTGTATACACCTGTGTCTTTTCTTCTATACTCTCTACATTTACCACAGGTGGATTAACTTCCTTTCCATCCTTAGAACCTACCTTTTGTGACAACCTTACAATTATCCTTCTTTTAGGCATAGGAGCACCAACCTCAAGACTCTGCTTTTCAGCTTCCTCTACTCCATATTTCTTAGCCTTTGAAGTATGCCCTCTTTTCTTAGCAATAGGCTTTCTCAGTTTTTTTGCTTCCTGAGCTTTCTCCATTTGAATATCTTTGATCTTGATCTTAAAAGGGGAGCCTACCTTGCCTTTACCTTTGGGATCTTGCTCAGTTGGTTCCTTGGAAGTGGAGTGAGGGTCCAAATCTCCCATCAGATCAAAGGTGCATTGTACACCCTCATTTTCCAACTTCCACATTTTATGCTTTAGCCACATCTTGGTATACTTGGTGACTGGATCCATTATTTGTCCTAATTCTATCTTTTCTTCTTCTAGCCAATCCACATCACCAATTGGCCTATCCTTAACTGCCTCATAAGCATGGCCTTAAATCAGGTCCCCACCATCTTCAAGTTGATTAGGAATTGCCTTTACATTATATAATCAGACTGATTCAACTGGAAGCCAAGAAAACTTCTTCTTTCTAACCTCATAGTCATCATTGCAGTTGGACCAGTAGTCTTCCAACTCAACTTTGTGGCTATATTCTCGACTGGCCTTCTTTTGTGCTTCACCTGTTATATCAAATCAAGTTCTCTTGGAATGGAAAGACAAACCAAGAGCACTCAACTCTTCTTCTGAAGCCTGAGTTGAAATAATGGAAGGGCATGCCTCTCCAGTTCCTATCCTCAAAGGGAAGTCTCCACCAAAACCAATCTTATGTTTGTCCCTTTTAACAATAACATCAAAGTCACATATTTATTTGGTGACTTCCAAATGTAAGATATGATTAGTGGGATGCCTTGGAAGCTTGTATGGAGCCCTTTGATAGCCATTGGATGTATGAGAAGGTTGGGAACTGAATAAACCAAGCACCATATTTCTTGATGAGCTCCTTGGCTTGATATGAAATCGTCATATGTTCTACACCTTGAAGCAATTTGGTGATATGCATGGTGAATGCATCATTCACCCTCCTATAACTTGAGCTCCCTAAGTGCAATTGAGGGTAAACTTCATAAATAACATCCTACCCAAAAACACCCTTGGCACTTAATCCCTTGTATGGATGAAATCTTGCAAGTGCATAGACTAAGTACAAGGTCATTGTGAAGGTCTTGGTTTGCAACACATTGGACAATTGCTCACGAATCACTCTACTTATGACACCTGCCCAATGATATTTAATCTTTTCTTGTTCCATCCTCACAATAACATGGCACATCTAGCTCTTAAACATACCTACATTCTTTAATCCAACCACCCTACTAAGAAGAGTGATGGCATCATAATACTCCTTTTTGAACTTTGCTCTAAATAGCTGTTTAGGTAGTTTAGAATAATGAGACTTGGGCTTCTCCAGCCAGGAATTGATGAGCTTCTATGATTTAACATTCTCTTCTTCATAATAACTCTTAGCTACTTCCATGTTGAATGCCACCACATGAGATCTATCTAGCATGTCGAAGGTCTGAGCTATGGAGACAAGGTTCAAATTTTCCATAATTCTCCCTTGAGGACCAATTATTCTCTGTGTATCACTGTCATAATGTCAGGTACACTCAAGGAATAATTCATAACACTGCACTGTAGAGGGAAAACTAGCTACATGTGCCGATCCTGATTCCAACATTCTTGTAGCCACCAAAGGAAGATCCTGTGCTGCCATTTTGCCTTTGAACTCTTCATAGTCCCATAGTCCAACATTCATGTCTGTCACCTCTAACCAAATAGAGGTAATCTTTCTCTCTAGGATTTTTCTCTTGATATCCATCTTAATTCTTTCTACTTTAGATACTGAAGATCCCTCCATGTCACCCTTAGCTTTTCCAGCTACTACCTTGCTAGACTCAGTCTGCACTCAACAAAGGAACCATAGTAAAGATCACACAAACAAAGGTTAATCAATGAAAATCATCATTAAAATGGATCTCAAATAAGCAATGTGCCATTATATCTCATATAAAATGATCATAGTAAACTTTGGGTTTCAGGACCATCCACGAAATCCAAGCCAGGGAGGAATTTTGAAAAATTCCGGGCGAGATAGATTCTAGCAGAATGAACATGAAAACACCTATTAGCAAGTCAATCAGATCATTATCAATCAATAAACATCATGTGAGATATCAAAATAGCATAAATTAATCATAAAATGCACCATCATTCATTAACACGTCATGCTATTTCACATTCTTTCACTTTCCACTAGATTTTGAGAAAGTCCGCATGGGATGGATTTCCGCAAAGGAAGAGACATTCTGCAAATTTCGGAAAAACTGGGGAACACAGAATTTTGGGAAAATCTGGAGTTGAAGGAAATTTGTGAAGAAGACAAATCTCCAAAAATAGCGGATTTCGAGAAAACGAAGGAGACAAGGATAATCGGGAAAATCTACCAGAGCCTAAAAATTCTAAGATGAGTGAAAAAATTGAACTTTGGCATTAAATCATGACTTCGCCCAGATTAATGGATCAATCATAAATTTCAAGAATCTAGGTTTGAGACAAGTTTGATATGGACCTTCTATAGATTTTCTTAGAATTCTAGGCCAATTCGAAAGCAGACTAAAGTTAAATGGTGATGCCCTAGGTATCAAACTTTACAGATCTGCCATTGATGCACAGGGAAGCTCAAGATTCAAATGTTGCAACTACTGGGTCTTTACTAGGGGTATTTATAACTCACAAGCAAGTTACTTCGTGATGCAAATGAAAGAGTGAACTCGAACTTACTTGGAAAACAATGAATCAAATAATATCATGCAACCCTAGCCACGAAATACTCAAATCATGTGGAAATTTGAACCTTGAACAAACCCAAAATGCCAAAGAATTGCCAGCATTCATCAATCAAAAGTAGGTAAATCATATACATACCATGATGAAACATAAATCGATCCCATAGATAACAAATGTGAATTTAATGGCGCCCAACAAAGACAACATAAATGCCCAAGAAATCACCACTCAAATCGAACAATTCACAAATCTAGTGCTCCAAATCAAATCCAATACTCCAAGAATGCACACCTCAACTCAATCAATCACAAACAATAAAGCATAATGGCGCAAAAGTCCTCAAGGATCAGTTAAATGCATCCCTTACAATAGTACGAATGACATTAATGCCACCGACAAGATAGCTTGTGGAAATCTGGAAACCTGATGACAGGACAAAATTTGGAAAAATCTGGCCCACGCAGAATTCTGTGAAGATCGAAAATTCCTGAGTGACAGCATTCAGCCGGAGTTCGAGCAGGATCCAGGAAAATCTGGCTGGGGTGGAAAATCCTAAACCAGGGTAAAAACCTGAAATTCACCCAAAACTTAAGATTTTCAATGAATAACTTAGGGGAATCACTTAGGCAATCAAAATAAACATTCAAGCACATGCCAAAGCAAGATAAATCCTCAAAATGAAAGGGCCAAGACACCAAAAAACAAAGCGAAAGAGGGTCCCTGCTTTCAGTGGGGCATGTGTACAAAAATTGCACAACAGTTGCACTACTTGATGGATATGCTGAAGACTGAAAAAAGTGGATGGAAGATAGGGAAAAAGGTTAAGTGTCCTTTGGCTTGGTTACTTTTGAGAAATATGAGACATAGGATGAATTCCATAGAAAAGAGGAGGTTAAGAATCCATGGAGGATTGAGTGCAAGAAAGATTGAGGCATGGTGAAGCATGAGGATCAATTCCTGTACGAAGAAACTATTATTTATGAACCCGAAGAAAGATCTAAAGTTGGTGAAGAAGATTAGACGAATGAAAACCTATTGGTTAAGTAGGAGAGGGAGATACTAATCTATGATGCATCAAAGAAGACATGGCAAACACAAAGTTTTCAAATTGACTTTAATTCTTAGTGTTTGTTTGTAGGTGATGTCATGACAATAAAGGAGGAAAAAAAAAACTCATCTTTTGGAACCAAATGTAGAGCAAATAAAAGCCAAGGATGTTCACTTGAAGTGGTTGGGAACATGCATTCCAATCAAATTTCTCAAAATGGAGAAAGAAACCATGATGACTTGTAGAACCTTTTGAAGAAGATAAATGAAAAAAAGCATGAGCTTATAGAATCTCATGGCATGGAGAGGATGGCATGGAGAGGATGCATTCCAATAGAATTTCTCAAAATGGAGAAAGAAACCATGATGACTTGTAGAACCTTTTGAAGAAGATAAATGAAAACAAGCATGAGCTGATAGAATCTCATGGCATGGAGAGGATGGATGAAACAAGTAAGTTGGTAAGTACCCTTTTAGTTGAAGATACAAGGTCTTATAAGGAAAATTCAAGGTCTAATTTGTAGTTGAGAATAATGTTTGTGAATGAGATAGTCTTGTTACTCCATGAAGAGTGTGGAGGTATAAATGAAGTGATTACAGTTCTTATAGAGGTATAAAAACAAAGTTATGAGATGCACATGTGTGATCCATATTGTGTTGAAATTCAAGACAGCCAAAGCAATCAATCTTATGGACCCTTGAGAGAGCAAGTTGATCTACAATACCTAAAGGAGTTGATCATGCAAGTAGCTAAAACCATTTAATATGAAGACAAAATTGAAGAAATTACTTTGAGTAAGGAGGTACTTATTAAAATTGAAGAGTTTAATGAAGCAATAAGACCTCATGAAATGAGTATAAAGTCTGATATGCATCCTAAAGTAGTGAGTAAAGGTCTAGAGTATGGTAAGAGCTTAGTTGTGTTACTTGATGAAGGAGGTAAAGGGGAAAGAGAAGTGAAAGAATATAGTAAAGAAGTAGAGAAGCTTGGGCATCAAGCCATGCAAGAGCCTTACTACTTAGACCTCATAAGAGATGAGGAAGCTCTCAAAGAAGCAAAATTTGAGCTTATGAAGACCCCCACACAAGAGGAGGATGATGATAAAGTTGTGTGTAAGGAAGATTTACAAAAGGAGACAATATGGTTGCTTGAGGAGACCACTTACAAAGCAAGTACATGTTATACTGATCAAAGAGCTCTATCAATGCATGGATAAGTTTGGTATAGTGAATTTAATTATTTCTGAGTGTATTCAAAGCATGGTGAATTTCTATAGTTCTTCCAATCAAGATTTGGCCTTGTTCTAGGCCTAGATTGAAGTTAGTGTGAGCTAGTGGGATATTCAATTGCTTACTTCATTGCATGTACATATCAAGTTGAGGCCATATGATCTAGTTCATGAGTCCAGATAGGATCTATGTCATAGTAAATGGCCATGAAGGTTGGAAGTCATTTGAATAATGAAGGCATGATAGGTTGTAAGCAAGTGTTCAAGGTAAAGAGTCAAGTTGATGTGAGTATCACTGAGCTAGGAAGGCATCAATTAATGATGTTTTTTATAAATAAATTTCATTTTAGGTTTTTTAATGATATATTTTAGTAAATTAATTTGATTAAAGACATTTAGCATGTTAATGATATTTTTTAGAAATTATTTTTATTAATGATATTTTTGAGTAAAATAGTTTTATTTTAAAGATATGAATTATTTTGTTTGATAATGATTTTTTAAAAATTAGTTTTGATTAATTTTATTAATAATATTTTGTAATAAATTAGTTTTGTATTAGTTTTATTAATAATATTTTTGAGTAAATTAGGTTTTTTGAGATGTTAATTATTAATAATATTTTTCAGTAAACTAATTTTGTTTTAGTGTTATTAATAATATTTTTCAGTAAACTAATTTTGTTTTAATTTTATTAATGATATTTTTTAGTAAACTATTTTTTTTAGACTGCAGGAATCAGGTAGCCCCCCTTATAAACGTTAGTGCTAAACTATTTTCACATGACAGGTGATGTTAGTGTGACATATACCATGGGAACGAAGAGGAGACTAGACCTCATGACTTCTTGCCTCAACAGGATGTTTTAGCTAATTGAGCTAGGTCCTCTGCCCTTTCAGTAAATTAATTTTGTTCTTGTTTTATTAATGATATTTTATAGTAAATTAGGTTAATATTAGTTTTATTTATAATAAATTTTCATGTTTTAATTCATTAATGATATTTTCAATAAATTAGTGTTTTAGAGATGTTAATTATTTTGCATGGTATTGATATTTTTTATAAATTAGTTTTGCTTTTAATTTTACTCATAATATGTGTAAGTTTTGTTTTAGAGATGTTAATTATTTTGCATGTTATTAATATTTTTTAGTAAATTAGTTTTGTTTTAGTTTTACTAAAAATATTTTAATTAAATTAGTTTTATTTTAGACATTGATTAGTTTGCACATTAATTTTTTTTACTAAATTAATATTATTTTAAATTTTATTAATAGTATTTTAAGTAAATTAGTTTTGTTTTAGTTTTATTAATGATATTTTTCAATAAATTATTTTATTGTAGAGATTCAATTATTGTTGATGTTGTTACTTGCATTTTTAAAAAAACAAAATTAATTTATTAAAATGGTATTTTATTTTTTCTTCTTTCTTTCTCATGCTTGCTTTATTCTTTCTCCCTTCTTTCTTTCCTTTTAGGTCTCTACTTTCTATTGTTAATTTTTCTATAAATTTATCTCATTCCTTATCTGTATACCTTTTTTTTCCTACACTTTTAATATTAATTATCTTTTTCTCTACATTACATTTTTTCATTCGTGTATTTTATATTAAATTAATTTCTTTTTTCTTTTTTTCTTCAATCCTTGGTTATTTTCTCCTTTTTTTTTGTCTTTATTTTTTTTAATCTATCATTTATTTGGTAGTTTTCTCATTCTATCACATTAACACTCTCTCAATATCTACCACTTTGATTTCTTGCATATCATTAATTTGTTTCTCTCTCTTTATTTGTATTTATTATTTGCATATCTATTTTAAAATTTTTGTTTCTTCACCAATATTTCTCTATTTTTGTTTCCCTCATTTTATTTGTCATTTCTTCATACACTTTTGGTAATCTTTATCTCTATGTTTGGAATTTTCTCTCTCTCTCTCTCTCTCCACTTTATTTGTCTTTTATGTCTTTCTAAATTTGTTTATTATTTATTCAAATTGCTTACGGGAGTATATTTTTGTTCTCTATCTGCATTCTTTCTCTCTCTCTCTCTCTCTCTCTCTCTCTCTCTTTATGTTTTTTGGTCATTCATTATTTATTTATTCATCTCTATGTTATTCTTTATTTATTTATTTTTATTTCTTTAACTTTAAGGATTCCTTTTTGATATTTTTATCTTTTTTGTCTTTTGAGTTTCTCTCACAACCTTTTCTTTGTTGTCTCACCATATTCCTATGTCTTTCTCTCTATTTGTTTCTTTTCTTTTTCTTTTTTTACTCTTTATCTTTCACATTTCATTTTATCTATTTTATATCTAGATCTATTTTCCTATTATTTTTCTTTATATCTAATTTATCAAGCACATTCCTTCCCTTCATGTTTCTCTCTATCTTTCTCTTTCTCCAATTTTTAATACATAACATGTTTCTAATCATTAAATGATGATGTTAGAGATAGATAGTAATTGGATTATCTATGCTAAAATTGAATTAAAAAACCCATCTCCATACCCTCATTCTCTCTCCTAAGAAGGAATAAAAGTTGGGATCGTCCTAGAGTCCACACAAATAGCAAAGAAGGCTTAAGTCATGGGTATGCTCCCCATGGTCTTGGGTTTGCCTTCAAGGTCCAAGTTTACCCAATGCACACAGTATGCATGTTGTTGCATACATCCTAGGGGATTAGTCTCGCCCCAACATGACACCTCTTGATAAGTAGGAGGTATTTTCCACAACGTGTCAAATTATGATATTGATATTAGGATTCAACTGTGTAGTTTTCGAGTCAAACTCATGAAACATGGGTCAATGAGTTCAACTCAAAAACTACACAGTTGAATCTTGATGTCAATATCATAGTGACACACCTTCCCATTCTCAACTTGGGAAAATGTAAAACCAAGGTAAGGTAGGTTGGATGTTGGGATGGGTCGTAGGGATACCCTTGAGTCAATAAAAAAGAAAGAAAGATAAGTTTATACCTTTTTTATTGTCTTTGAAAGGGATTTCGATTGGAATATTTTGATTAATTGGTGGCCAATTTAGAAAAAAAATCATAATGTGATTTTAGTGTACTACTTGATTGATACACCAACAATCCATTTGAATTAAGTAACATATCATCCTTCTCCTCTACCCTTTGGATCAAATGTGCCTTAGAAGAATTTTTATTTTTATGACCTAGCTCACTCCTTTCCAACCCCAACTTGGAAAAATGTAAGACCAAGGTAAGGCGGGTTGGGAATTGGGTAGGTAGTGGGGATAATTCTAAGTCAATAAAAGAGAGAGAGAGAAGTCCATAGTTTTTTAGTGTCTTTGAAAGGGGTTTGGATTAGAATATTTTGATTAATTGGAGGTTGATTTATAAAAAAATCATAATATGATTTTAGTGTACATATTTATTGATACACCAACAATCCATTTGTAGTAATATAACATCCTTCTCCTCTACCCTTTGGATCAAAGGTGTCTTAGATCTAGAAACCATGGCTTCACCAATCAAAATTATTTCTCTATTTTCGTTCCCCATATGTTTTTTTATCTTTTATTTGTTATCTAATTATCTATTTTTCTTTGCCCATTTTTATGTTTGTTATCTATGCTCCCCATGTTTTTGGGTTTGAATTTGAGGTCCAAATTTACCCAATACACATGGCTTGTGTGTTGTTACATACATCCTTAGGGGACTAGTCTCGCCCCAATGTGACACCCTTTCCCGACCCCAACTTGGCAGAATGTAAGATCAAGGTAAGGTGGTTTGGGTGTTGGGTTGGGTCCTAGGGATATCCCTGAGTCAATAAAAAAGAAGAAAGATAAGTTCATACATTTTTTTATCATTTTTGAAAGTGATTTGGATTGGAATATTTTGATTAAATTGAGGCCAATTTACAAAAAAAATCATAATGTGATTTTAGTGTACCAGTTGATTGATACACCAACAATCCATTCATATTAACATTGCATCCTTCTCCTCTGCCCTTTAGATCAAAAGTGCCTTAGAAGAATTTATATCCTTGTGACCCAATTCACTCTTTTTTGACCCCAACTTAGCAAAATGTAAGACCAAGGTAAGGTGGGTTGGGCATTGGATTGGGTCATGGGGATACCCCTAAGTCAACAAAAAAAGAGAGAGAAGTCCATACAATTTTATTGTTTTTGAAAGGGGTTTGGATTGGAATTTTTTGATTAATGTGATTTTAGTGTACATATTGATTGATACACCAACAATCCATTTGTATTAGGTAATCTAACATCCTTCTCCTCTAGCCTTTGGATCAAAGGTGCCTTAGATTTAGAAACCATGGCTTCATCAATCAAAATTATTTTCTTTATTTTCATTCCCCATATGTCTTTCTATCTTTTATTTGTTATCTATTTTTCCCATCCTTTCAATTATCTCTCTTTGTCTATCCATTTTCTTTGCCCATTTCTATGTTTGTTATCTATGCTCTCCATATTCTTGGGTTTGACTTCGAGGTCTGGGTTTACCCAATGCATGTGGCTTGCATGTTGTTGCATACATCCCTAGGGGACTAGTCTCGCCCTAGCGTGACACCCATTCCTGACCCCAACTTGGTAGAATGTAAGACCAAGGTAAGGCGGGTTGGATGTTGGGCTAGGTCGTAGGGATACCCTTGAGTCAATAAAAAAAGATAATTTCATACTTTTTTATCGTCTTTGAAAGGGATTTGGATTGAAATATTTTGATTAATTGGAGGTCAATTTAAAAAAATCATAATGTGATTTTAGTGTACTAGTTGATTGATACACCAACAATCATTTCGTATTAAGTAACATAGCATCTTTTTGGCCTGCTCTTTGAATCAAAGGTGCCTTAGAAGATTTTTTATTCTTGTGATCCAATTCAATCCTTTCTGACTCCAACTTGGTAGAATGTAAGATCAAGGTAAGGAGTTTTGGGTGTTATGTTTGGTTGTGGGGATACCCCTAAGTCAATAAAAAAAGAGAGAGAGAAAGAAGTCTATACTTTTTTATCGTCTTTTAAAGGAGTTTGGATTGGAATTTTTTTATTAATTGAAGGCCAATTTACAAAAAAAATCATAATGTGATTTTAGTGTACATATTGATTGGTACACCAACAATCCATTCATATTAAGTAACATAACATTCTTCTCCTCTGCTATTTGGATCAAAGGTGCCTTAGATCTAGAAACCATGGCTTCACCAATCAAAATTATTTCTTTATTTTCGCTCTCCATATGTCTTTCTATCTTTTATTTGTTATCTATTTTTCTCTTCCTCTCAATTATCTCACTTTATCCATCTATTTTCCTTTCCCATTTCTATATTTGTTATCTATGATCCCCATGGTCTTAGGTTTGACTTCTAGGTCTATGTTTACCCAATGCACATGGCTTGCATGTTGTTGCATACATCTCCAAGGACTAGTCTTGTAATGCCCGCTTGTAAACCCCAGAGAACACACACAATGCGAATAATTTTTTTCTTAAATAATTAAATTAAACATGTAACAACACTTAACCATAATTCACATAGCACATCACATCACATTAACACACTTAGTTCTCTGGGGCATGCGAGGTTACATTGCAACAACGAAACAGAATAAAGATAAAGAATATAACATAACCATTAACTTTATAATAATCATAAACAATGTTACATCCCATAACCATGATGCGAGTATAGTAAACATCGCATAATTACATCCATGATAAATCTCTTAAAAGAGATACAAATGATCCTAAATATTACATCATTGTTTCAATATTACATTACAATCTTTGATACTGAATTACATTGAACTTCCCAACATGGGGATTGATAGAAGTAAAAAGAAATATGAAGTACAACAGATCACTGGTACAACTCCACTGCGGAATGCTAAGAAGACAAGACGCTGATGGGGAACCCAACGGGTGCGGAGAACGTTCCACCCAACCATGTGAATTACAAGTAACTCACCCCCCGTGCTCAGAGGTGACGAGGAAGTGAACTCGACCAAGAATGTCAAACTGACTCAACCACAACATGATACAAAACAAGTACAACTCAAGCATGCAATGCACAACCATCGACGTTCTCAAATCACATAACAAGTTAAAACCATGAAACTCATCACAATAACATGAAGTACTATCAATTAACAATCATGAAACAATTCACAAGAATCAAAGGCATCATAAAGATACAATATCTAGAAGAACCGCAACAACATCCAAAATACATTTCCAAATAAATTTGAAACAATAAAAAGGACACGATTCCATAATAAATCTAAATCAACCATTCAATACACCATTCCATAAGCAACAAGAACAAGTACAAGCAGATGTCAAGCGGGGAGGGTCATCGCATAGCTCTCATGGGATCCCCTGGCTCTTCCTCCAACTGAGGTGCCGACACCCATCTATGGATCCCCTAGCCCTAAAACCCGAAACAACATAATATAACAATATCCAGAGGCGACAAAAAAACAAGAACAAGGATGTCTAGTGGAGAGTGTCATCGCATAGCTCTCATGGGATCCCCTGGCACTTCCTCCAACTGAGGTGCCGGCACCCATCTATGGATCCCCTGGCCCTTCCTCCTAACTGAGGCGCCGGCACCATAGGGTAGCTAATGCGGAGCCGATCGTCTCTCATGAAGACGAGACTACGACCTTGCCGACCACGGCCTACTCAGTCTATCACTAGTCTACGGTAGCCCTAATGCATAGACGAGGAATCCAGTTTTAATTATCTTGTATGTTTTACTACCCATCCCCCTAAATTCTATTTTTAGGTTATCACTTGTTTAACTACTCTTACGTGGGTTCCCCTAGCACTTTCTCCAACTGAGGCGCCGGTGCCCACGAAGAGCCACTCTCCCTATGACCCTTAACATTTCTCAAAACAGGCAAGGGTTGAACTATAATAAAATAACGAAGTACCAACACAAGAACCATGCGAGGCATTAGCCTTCTCGCATCACTCATAACCAAAAGATCTTACAACGCCGTTCAACCCTTCCTAACATAAACCATTAAGTATCAACTCCCAAAGTATAACCAAGATGAAGAGAACATTAAAATTAAGCAAGCCTCTAGAACAAGGTTACAAAATCAACAACGGGTTCCCACATCAAAGAGTAAAGTTTACAGTAATTAAATGGAAAACGACAACCGAATCACGCAATTTCATAACTTAAGGCAAACAATTAACTCCATTACACAAAACACTCTAATTCTGAGTCCATATGAAGAACACAACAAGTTAACAATCCTATGTCAAAATAATTAATTCTTAACATAGTACATCCGATAAATATAAAAAGAATACATTTAAAATCTCCAACCAAGGAACTCGAGAAACCATTGAGAATTAAAACATGCGATAACAATTTCACTATCATATCTAAGTTATTTCAATTAATAACTCATAAAAATTCCAACTTACAATTTTTATAAATACATTCAAATCCATAACTTCTATACTTACAACCATCTAGATCAATAATACAACTTATTACAAAAATATACTATATATATATATATATAAATCTATATACATACTCACCTAATATATATATATCTATCCACTAACACTTTTCTTTCTTATAATTCTCAAAACTTTACCAATAACAAAATTTGAAAATAATTATACTCATAATATAAATGTACACACAAAATATATATATAATAATAACACTTAATAATTATTTAAAAATATATTAATGACTTATTATAAAACCAGTATTTAAAAACAAATATATATTAATAAATTTAAACTAGATTAAAATTAAAAACCAAATTTTAAATACATAAATGAAAGTTTTAAAAGGGACGGCCCCATCCATAGGCGCCAGTCCCACGAACTGTGCACGGCAGTCCGTATGACTGCTGCGCGCAGCAGTCCTACGGACTGCTGTGCCAACAGTCCACGGACTGCTACGGCAGTCCGTCGCTGATGCAGGGGCAGGGGAGTGGGTACGGCTCGCGCCGTCCCTCTCCCCTCCAAACATATAAATTCACTTTAATATATATATATATTTTTAAAGTTTCATTTATAATTTCTTTAATTTTATTTTTAATTTTTAATTTATTTTTATAAACTAAAATGAATTCCGTCCTTCATCAGGTATAGTAATACGGATTTCAAAATTTTCAATTTTTGTTTTGTATAACATATAAACGTTTTCAATACAAAGATATATATATATATATATATATATAAAATTAATCTCACTATATATATATATATAATTTAATGAATATATAAAAAGAATATCTAAATAAAATTACACAAATATAAATAACTCAATTTTCTATACAAAATACAGAATCATCACATAATTAAAATACACATTAAAGATAATTATAAAAATAACATTTCATATTTATTCAAATACAAGGATTGATCGTTTCCTCAAAAAAATAAGCGAGAAATTGGGCAGAATTTCGACAGAGTTCTTTTTAAGTTTGCTTGCAAAATAAGATTTCTAATCTCAACATGCATTTTATTTTCAAAGGAAAAACCTATTTGTTCATTCATTTTCTAATCAAAGGAAATTATTTAAATCTAAATCACAGACAAATTCTTTTTTTGTTTATTTGCCACACAATTTCATTGCAATCATATCTTTTATTTATTTATTTTGTCGATTCAAAAAATCAAAGGTAGAGACGGGAACCTGGAGTCCTGCGCTTCTTTGAGAATCTGAAGAAGCTGGTTCCTGACGGCCTTTACAAAGAGCCCTCCTCCTTCTTGCTTCGAATCTCCTTTGAGTCACCATGCTCAAATCTCGAACCTGATCCTTTCTTCAGAAGACTCCAAAATAACTAGTAATAGATTTCCAAACCCTTTCTCCAACTCTCTTCAAATTAGCAAAAGATCCAAAAACCCATATCCTCTTCAGATTCCAAAATACAGAATAACTTGTGCCCTCTCTCAATCCCTAATCTCTTGTGTGTGAAAAAAACTCCAAAATTCTTAATTAATTAAAAGATAATATCCCTCTTTTCTCAAAAACTCTAAAAATCCAGAATAAAAGAAAACTCATTCTTTAAAAGCTAGCTTTTTAATTAGATCTGTAATCTCCTTGGTTCAAAAATCCTTTCATTCTTTTATTTGTTTTATTGTTTTAATTTCTATTTTTGCAACTTTTCTTGCACAACACATTACTTATTTAATTTAAATAAATTATTTTAATAATTATCCTCCACCAGATAATTGATTAAAATAATTAAAACACATTTAATATATAATTACCATTTAATTGTAATATGTGGTTTTCAAAATAATTAAATCATTTAAATATTTGAATATAATTTAAATCTAACATTAAAACAACTAATTACTTCCATCATCAAAATTGATTACACCACAACAAATAACGTACCAACATTAAAATAAACAATTATTATCCACATTCAATTAACTAAATCATAGCCTATTAAATACTCACATTAATAAAATATGACATACACAACACAAACCACAATGACGACAATTACAGAAATGTACAATACCAATCAACGAGACGACCTGACATCATGGGACATGAGGACTTCATCGTCACCTCAGTATCAACATTTAACCGTTGGGCTATAGGTGCTCGCCCTGTCCTGCCGAAGCAGGTGGAATCGAGACTTGTACCTGCAATCCTACATACAAACGAAGTTGTGTACATGTGCATACATATATATAAAATCAAAGCATTAAATCAAGTACTGCATTGTGAGAAGGAATTGCAACATAGCAGGGCACTCGTGAACGAGTGATGCTATATTGTCCTTCGTCACACCTATTCTAACAATTATAATATAACCAATAAATCAACATTTCTAACTAACAATCATCTCAAAACATATCTAACTAAATCACTGCATCATATCATAATTCTGAAAATCAACTAATATAACCAACCATAATGTCCTATAAAATAATCATGTCTACTAATGGAATACAACATCATCAAATGTCTAACTATCCAACTCAAACAATATCATCATCATCACAAGTAGCAAACAACCGCATTGAAAAATACTAAATCCTACCAGAAGAGGAGGGGTATTACATCCTCCCCCTCATAAAATCGGCTTACTCCTGGAAGCCGGTAAACAAAATCAAATAAGATTCCCTAATACGGGAGGCATCCACCCACACCAAGATGGTGAACTAATCACCAATAGAGAATAGAATCAAGCTCACACATAAGAGTAAGAAATAATAATACAAGTATTAGTAACATGGGGGTATTACATCCTCCCCCCCAAGGATATGGCTTACTCCAGGAAGCCATTAAATAGATAAGAGTAAGCACAAAACAACATGCAGAGATCACGCCAAAAATCACACACATAACTCACATCACTGGAAACCACATCACACAATGACACAAGGGTTCATAGTGCATCCCTGATAGGAAAGATATCGGTGCATTGCGCACTACACCGAGGGTCCTATCCTTTCCATCAGTTTCCTGCACCATTGCCCTGAGACCGACTAACGGAAGGAACTCAGGTTCACAATAATGACAACAGTAAAGTGAAACTCTAGACTCAAGGGACTAAACACAAGGTTACATAGTGAGCACACATAGTGCCCAGTGTATGAACCTAGGCTCTGATACCAAGTTGTAATGCCCGCCTTGTAAACCCCAGAGAACACACACAATGTGAATAATTTTTTTTTAAATAATTAAATTAAACATGTAACAACACTTAACCATAATTCACATAGCACATCACATCACATTAACACACTTAGTTCTCTGGGGCATGCGAGGTTACATCGCAACAACTAAACAGAATAAAGATAAAGAATATAACATAACCATTAACTTTATAATAATCATAAACAATGTTACATCCCATAACCATGATGCGAGTATAGTAAACATCGCATAATTACATCCATGATAAATCTCTTAAAAGAGATACAAATGATCCTAACTATTACATCATTGTTTCAATATTACATTACAATCTTTGATACTGAATTACATTGAACTTCCCAACATGGGGATTGATACAAGTAAAAAGAAATATGAAGTACAACAGATCACTGGTACAACTCCACTGCGAAATGCTAAGAAGACAAGACACTAATGGGGAACCCAACGGGTGCGGAGCACGTTCTACCCAACCATGTGAATTACAAGTAACTCACCCCCCGTGCTCAGAGGTGACGAGGAAGTGAACCCGACCATGAATGTCAAACTGACTCAACCACAACATGATACAAAACAAGTACAACTCAAGCATGCAATGCACAACCATCGACGTTCTCAAATCACATAACAAGTTAAAACCACGAAACTCATCACAATAACATGAAGTACTATCAATTAACAATCATGAAATAATTCACAAGAATCAAAGGCATCATAAAGATACAATATCCAGAAGAATCGCAACAACATCCAAAATACATTTCCAAATAAATTTAAAACAATAAAAAGGACACGATTCCATAATAAATCTAAATCAACCATTCAATACACCATTCCATAAGCAACAAGAACAAGTACAAGCAGATGTCAAGCGGGGAGGGTCATCGCATAGCTCTCATGGGATCCCCTGGCTCTTCCTCCAACTAAGGCGCCGACACCCATCTATGGATCCCCTAGCCCTAAAACCCGAAACAACATAATATAACAATATCTAGAGGCGAAAAAAAACAAGAACAAGGATGTCTAGTGGAGAGTGTCATCGCATAGCTCTCATGGGATCCCCTGGCACTTCCTCCAACTGAGGTGCCGGCACCCATCTATGGATCCCCTGGCCCTTCCTCCTAACTGAGGTGCCGACACCATAGGGTAGCTAATGCGGAGCCGATCGTCTCTCATGAAGACGAGACTACGACCTTGCCGACCACGGCCTACTCAGTCTATCACTAGTCTACGGTAGCCCTAATGCATAGACGAGGAATCCAGTTTTAATTATCTTGTATGTTTTACTACCCATCCCCCTAAATTCTATTTTTAGGTTATCACTTGTTTAACTACTCTTACGTGGGTTCCCCTAGCACTTCCTCTAACTGAGGTGCCGGCGCCCACGAAGAGCCACTCTCCCTATGACCCTTAAGATTTCTCAAAACAGGCAAGGGTTGAACTATAATAAAATAACGAAGTACCAACACAAGAACCATGCGAGGCATTAGCCTTCTCGCATCACTCATAACCAAAAGATCTTACAACGCCGTTCAACCCTTCCTAACATAAACCATTAAGTATCAACTCCCAAAGTATAACCAAGATGAAGAGAACATTAAAATTAAGCAAGCCTCTAGAACAAGGTTACAAAATCAACAACGGGTTCCCACATCAAAGAGTAAAGTTTACAGTAATTAAATGGAAAACGACAACCGAATCACGCAATTTCATAACTTAAGGCAAACAATTAACTCCATTACACAAAACACTCTAATTCTGAGTCCATATGAAGAACACAACAAGTTAACAATCCTATGTCAAAATAATTAATTCTTAACATAGTACATCCGATAAATATAAAAAGAATACATTTAAAATCTCCAACCAAGGAACTCGAGAAACCATTGAGAATTAAAACATGCGATAACAATTTCACTATCATATCTAAGTTATTTCAATTAATAACTCATAAAAATTCCAACTTACAATTTTTATAAATACATTCAAATCCATAACTTCTATACTTACAACCATCTAGATCAATAATACAACTTATTACAAAAATATACTATATATATATATATATAAATCTATATACATACTCACCTAATATATATATATCTATCCACTAACACTTTTCTTTCTTATAATTCTCAAAACTTTACCAATAACAAAATTTGAAAATAATTATACTCATAATATAAATGTACACACAAAATATATATATAATAATAACACTTAATAATTATTTAAAAATATATTAATGACTTATTATAAAACCAGTATTTAAAAACAAATATATATTAATAAATTTAAACTAGATTAAAATTAAAAACCAAATTTTAAATACATAAATGAAAGTTTTAAAAGGGACGGCCCCATCCATAGGCGCCAGTCCCACGAACTGTGCACGGCAGTCCGTATGACTGCTGCGCGCAGCAGTCCTACGGACTGCTGTGCCAACAGTCCACGGACTGCTACGGCAGTCCGTCGCTGATGCAGGGGCAGGGGAGTGGGTACGGCTCGCGCCGTCCCTCTCCCCTCCAAACATATAAATTCACTTTAATATATATATATATTTTTAAAGTTTCATTTATAATTTCTTTAATTTTATTTTTAATTTTTAATTTATTTTTATAAACTAAAATGAATTCCGTCCTTCATCAGGTATAGTAATACGGATTTCAAAATTTTCAATTTTTGTTTTGTATAACATATAAACGTTTTCAATACAAAGATATATATATATATATATATATATAAAATTAATCTCACTATATATATATATATAATTTAATGAATATATAAAAAGAATATCTAAATAAAATTACACAAATATAAATAACTCAATTTTCTATACAAAATACAGAATCATCACATAATTAAAATACACATTAAAGATAATTACATTTCATATTTATTCAAATACAAGGATTGATCGTTTCCTCAAAAAAATAAGCGAGAAATTGGGCAGAATTTCGACAGAGTTCTTTTTAAGTTTGCTTGCAAAATAAGATTTCTAATCTCAACATGCATTTTATTTTCAAAGGAAAAACCTATTTGTTCATTCATTTTCTAATCAAAGGAAATTATTTAAATCTAAATCACAGACAAATTCTTTTTTTGTTTATTTGCCACACAATTTCATTGCAATCATATCTTTTATTTATTTATTTTGTCGATTCAAAAAATCAAAGGTAGAGACGGGAACCTGGAGTCCTGCGCTTCTTTGAGAATCTGAAGAAGCTGGTTCCTGACGGCCTTTACAAAGAGCCCTCCTCCTTCTTGCTTCGAATCTCCTTTGAGTCACCATGCTCAAATCTCGAACCTGATCCTTTCTTCAGAAGACTCCAAAATAACTAGTAATAGATTTCCAAACCCTTTCTCCAACTCTCTTCAAATTAGCAAAAGATCCAAAAACCCATATCCTCTTCAGATTCCAAAATACAGAATAACTTGTGCCCTCTCTCAATCCCTAATCTCTTGTGTGTGAAAAAAACTCCAAAATTCTTAATTAATTAAAAGATAATATCCCTCTTTTCTCAAAAACTCTAAAAATCCAGAATAAAAGAAAACTCATTCTTTAAAAGCTAGCTTTTTAATTAGATCTGTAATCTCCTTGGTTCAAAAATCCTTTCATTCTTTTATTTGTTTTATTGTTTTAATTTCTATTTTTGCAACTTTTCTTGCACAACACATTACTTATTTAATTTAAATAAATTATTTTAATAATTATCCTCCACCAGATAATTGATTAAAATAATTAAAACACATTTAATATATAATTACCATTTAATTGTAATATGTGGTTTTCAAAATAATTAAATCATTTAAATATTCGAATATAATTTAAATCTAACATGAAAACAACTAATTACTTCCATCATCAAAATTGATTACACCACAACAAATAACGTACCAACATTAAAATAAACAATTATTATCCACATTCAATTAACTAAATCACAGCCTATTAAATACTCACATTAATAAAATACGACATACACAACACAAACCACAATAACGACAATTACAGAAATGTACAATACCAATCAACGAGACGACCTGACATCATGGGACGGGAGGACTTCATCGTCACCTCATTATCAACATTTAACCGTTGGGCTATAGGTGCTCGCCCTATCCTGCCGAAGCAGGTGGAATCGAGACTTGTACCTGCAATCCTGCATACAAACGAAGTTGTGTACATGTGCATACATATATATAAAATCAAAGCATTAAATCAAGTACTGCATTGTGAGAAGGAATCGCAACATAGCAGGGCACTCGCGAACGAGTGATGCTATATTGTCCTTCGTCACACCTATTCTAACAATTATAATATAACCAATAAATCAACATTTCTAACTAACAATCATCTCAAAACATATCTAACTAAATCACTGCATCATATCATAATTCTGAAAATCAACTAATATAACCAACCATAATGTCCTATAAAATAATCATGTCTACTAATAGAATACAACATCATCAAATGTCTAACTATCCAACTCAAACAATATCATCATCGTCACAAGTAGCAAACAACCGCATTGAAAAATACTAAATCCTACCAGAAGAGGAGGGGTATTACAAGTCTCACCCTAACGTGACATCTCTTCTTGAACCTATCTTGGCAAAATGTAAGACCAAGGTAAGACAAGTTTGGTGTTGGGATGGGTCATACGGATACCCCTGAGTTAATAAAAAAAGAAGAAAAATAACTTCATACCTTTTTATCGTCTTTGAAAGTGGTTTGGATTGAAATATTTTGATTAATTGGAGGCCAATTTACTAAAAATATCATATGTGATTTTAGTCTATCAGTTGATTGATACACCAACAATCCATTTGTATTATGTAACACAACATCCTTCTCTGCCTTTTGGATCAAATGCGCCTTAGGAGAA
Source organism: Sequoia sempervirens (assembly GCA_007258455.2). Taxonomy (NCBI): domain Eukaryota; kingdom Viridiplantae; phylum Streptophyta; class Pinopsida; order Cupressales; family Cupressaceae; genus Sequoia; species Sequoia sempervirens. Next base: position 244,917,632 of record VDFB02379711.1, read on the forward strand.
TTTCTATCCCTATGACCCAACTCACTCCTTTCTGACCCTAACTTGGAAAAATGTAGGACCAAGGTAAGATGGGTTGGGCGTTAGCTTGGGTCGTGGGGATACCCCTAAGTCAACAAAAAAGAGAGAGAAGTCCATACATTTTTATTGTCTTTGAAAGGGGTTTGGATTGGAATATTTTGATTAATTAGAGACCGATTTATAAAAAATCATAATCTGATTTTAGTGTACATATTGATTCATACATCAACAATCCATTCGTATTAATTAACATAACATTCTTCTCCTCTGCCCTTTGGATCAAAGGTGCCTTAGATCTAGAAACCATGGCTTCACCAAGAAAACAAATTTCTTTATTTTCATTCCCCAAATTTATTTTTTATTTTTTATTTGTTATCTATTTTTTTCATCCTCTCAATTATTGCTTCTATTTTCCTTTCCCATTTCTATATTTTCACATTTTTATATTTTTTCTCAGTTTCATTCTCTTTATTCTCTCTCTTTCTCTTGTTTTCTCACTCACTCTCTATTTGTGTAATTCTTGTCCATCTATTTTTTTTATCTTTTATCTTGTTTCATTTTTGTCATTTTTTTTCTTTTTATCTTTGTATGTAGATTTGTTATTCTTTCCCTGCCTTTATTTATCATATTTTTTCTCTTTTTGTCAATCTTTTTTTATATAATCTTTTACTTGTTTGCTAAGGTAAATTGAGCATCTCTTGTAGGTCACATAATTTTCAATTACTTTTGTATTTATTTATCTCATTCTATTACTTTATTTTTCTTTGTCTTGATTTTTAATATTACCTTTCTTTTTCCCTATGTTACTTTTTTCATTCATATATTTTATATATCTCATTTGTTTTCCTCTCTTAATTTTTTCCCCTATTTTCGATGTCTTTTTCTTTTGTGTGTGTCTCTCTCTTACCTTGTCCATACACATTTCAATTTACTTTTTATTACTTTTATTTATGTTTTCTTTCAATCTATATTTTTCTCAATTTAACTTTATTTGTCTCTCTTTTTTTCTTTTTAAAATTGTCTTTTTTTTACCACTTTTTTATTTTTCTTCAACTAATTTTTTAATTACTTTCACCATGTAATTCTTTGTTTTTGCAAATTTTTTTTGTCTCTTTCTTATTTGACATTCAATGCTTCTCCTTTACCATGCATTTTTTTTTTCTTTACATTATTGTTCTCTCTCTCCCCCCCCTCTCTCTCTTTCTTATTTGACATTCAATGTTTCTTTTATTCTCTCTTTCTTTTTATTTTCTTTTAAAAAAAATAATTTATTCTTATTTCTACCCAATTTTTGTTTTCTATTTATTTCTATTTTCAATTCCTTTTTTAGTTACCTTCATTATTTATTTTTATGTCCCTTTCACAATTTTTTGTTTATTTTTGTTTTTATTTCACTCTCCCACTCTCTCCTTTTTATTCTCCTTTTATTTTCAATGATTTATTGTTTTTCTCACTTAATACTTTCATTCATCCAATTGATTTTCCTTTTCACTAACATATTCTTTATCTATTGATTTTTTATTTGTTCTCTCTCACTTTCATTTAGTCATTCTTTCCTTTTTTTTTGTCTCAACCTTGCTTTATTCTTTCTTCCTTCTTTATTTATTTTTTATGTTTCTACTTTGTATTGTTAATTTTTCTATAAATTTATCTCATTCTTTATCTATATACCCTTTCTTTCTTTTTTTCTACACTTTTAATATTACCTATCTTTTTCTCTATGTTACATTTTTTCATTCGTGTATTTTATATTAAATTAATTTCTTATTTTGTATATATATTTTTAAATTCTTGATTATTTTCTCTTTTTTTTGTCTCTCTTTTTTTAATCTATGATTTATGTAGTTTTCTTATTTTGTCAAATTAACACTCTCTCAATATCTATTGCTTTGATTTCATACATTTCCTTAGTTTGTGTCTCTCTTTATTTGTATTTATTCTTTGCATATCTATTTTAAAGAGTCTTTATTTTTTCACTAATATTTCTCTATTTTTATTTCCCTCTTTTTATTTATCATTTCTCTGGACACTCTTGTAATTTTTATATCTATGTTTGGAATTTTCTCTCTCCACTTTATTTATATGTCTTTCTAAATTTGTTTATTATTTAGATGTTTGGAATTTTCTCTCTATCTTCATTTTATCTCTCTTTTTGTGCTTTTTTGTCATTCATTATTTATTTATACATCTCTATGTTATTTTTCCTTTCTTTAATTTTAATGATTCCTTTTTGATACTTTTATAAATTTTGTCTACTTTTTGTGTTTTGAGTGTCTCTCACAACATTTCCTTTGTTGTCTCACCATGTCCCTACCTCTCTCTCTCTATTTATTTCTTTTATTTTTCTTTTTTACTCTTTATCTTTCACATATCATTCTATCCATTTTATATCTAGATCTATTTTCTTATTATCTTTCCATATATCTAATTTATCAAGCCTAATCTTTCCCTTCATGTTTTCTCTCTATCTTTATCTTTCTCAAGTTTTAAATACATAATATGTTTTCAATCATTTGATGATGCGAGAGACATAGATAGTAATTGAATTATCTATGCTAAAATTGAATTAAAAAACTAATCTCCATACCTTGATTCTGTCTCCTAAGAAGGAATAGAAGTTTGGTTTGTCCTAGACCCCACATGAATAACATAGGATTAAGTTGAGGGTGTGCTCCCCATGGTCTTAGGCTTGACTTTGAGTTTCGAGTTTACTTGATGCATGTGGCAGAAAAGGTCTCTAAGAAAGGCTACAAGCTCCTAAGTCACTTACTAAGGGAAATGGGGTCTAAGAATGTGTTAGAACTTTGTTGATGGTTTTAATAGTTTAGAATAGGTGATTATATAGTGTAAGTGTGGTTAGCAGGGTTTTGTGTATTATATATATTTTTTGGGCCTTTTGTCTTAGCTTGATCCCTAAGGAAGCTTGACATCATTTGTGGTATCATAGCCAAGTAGAGGATTGATGTTTCAATTCATTTTAATAGATTAGTTGATTAGTTGAGAATTCAAGTTTGTATGGGAAGAAAATTGTTTCTCAATTCTATACCATTATTGGTATCAAAGAAGTAACTAACTCCTATAGGGGTGAAAGAAGACCTTTGTAAAGAGATGGCATTTAGAGCTCATGGAAGAGTTCAAGGTCAAAGAAGACCAGCTGTAAATTTTGAAAACTTAGAGGTGATCAAGAATCTTAGGATAAGACTACAAGATGTTGAAATTTCTTAGAGGAAAGGCATAGATCAAGGAGATGCCAATGAGAAAGAATTAGAGGCAAAAAGAGATGTAGATGCAACTGTCCTAGAAGAAGAAGAGAGGGCATAAAATAAAATGATCAAGGCTATTATGGGAATCAATTCCAAACCTAAGATGGAGATTCCTATGTATGAGGGTAGCTTGAAGCCTGAATAACTCATTGATTGGATTGATGCATTAGATAAGTACTTTAAGTATGAAGAAGTGGATGATGGAAAGAAGGTGAAATTTGTTGTTACAAGATTGAATGGGTCATGCATCGATTTGGTGGGATGGAGAGGATAAGAAAAGGAAAGCCCAAAGCCAAGGATTGGGACAAAATCATTGCAAAACTAAAGATGTAAGTTCATACCTAAAGATTATCAAACTAGCCTATTTAGAACACTTAAAAAATTTAAGGACAAGAGACATGTCAGTAATAGACTACACAAAGGAGTTCGATAGGATAACTATAAGAGTAGGAAATATAAATGATGATTTAGAAAAGGTAGCAAGATATCTTAATGGTCTGAAATTTACCATTCTAGATGAGATTAATATTTCTTCTCTTAGAACAGTTGATGAAGCTTATCAATTAGCACTCAAGGTGGAAGAGAAGCTTTCTAGGAAGCAAACTTCATACTCAAGAGGAAGAGGAAAAAATTTTAGAGGTAGAGGACAACAAGGGGGTAGAAGAAAGTTGCAATCATCTCAGGAGGAGGCTAGCAGCTGACAAAGCCCAAGAGGAGACTATGCATCAGGAGGAAGAAGACCTTACCAAAGAGGAAGAGGAAGGTTTATGGGTAATTGTTTTAGATGCAACAAATATGCAGGTCATAGACATTGTATTGGATGACCTACATAATGATTTACCTCCATTGAGAAGCATCAACCATCAATTAGACTTGATTCCAAGAGAAAACCTTCCAAATAAGGAAACTTACAAGATGACTCCAAAGGAGAATGAAGAAATCAAGAAACATGGGCAAGAATTGTTGGAGAATGGATTGATAAGGGAAAGTTTAAGTCCTTGTGCTATTCCAATAGTTTTGAGTCCTAAGAAGGATGGAGGTTGGAGAATGTGCATAAATTCTAGAGAAATCAACAAAATTACTATCAAGTATAAATTCCCTTTGCCAAGAATTGATGATTTGTTGGATTGTTTGAGTGGAGCTAAGTATTTTTCTATGATAAACTTGAAAAGTGGCTATCATCAAATTAGAATTAGAGAGGGTGATAAGTTGAAAACATCCATTAAGACAAATGATGGGCTCTTTTAATGGTTACTTATGCCATTTGGCTTAACTAGCGCTCCAAGTAGTTTCACGAGGCTTATGAACGAGGTGCTTAAAGCTTTCACAAGTAAGTTTCTTATAGTTTATTTGGATGATATCTTTGTATATAGCCAGTCAAAGGAAGAGCATCTTAGGCATTTGAGGATGGTATTAGACAAGTTGCATGAAGAGAAGCTACTAATCAATCTCACAAGAAGGATTGAAGATGGAGAGGGAGAAGATAAAGGAAATCATTGAATGGCCTACTCCTAAGAGTATTTTTGAGGTAAGAATTTCTCATGGTTTGGCTAGCTTCTATAGAAAATTCATAAGAAATTTTAGTGGGATTTTTTCTCCAATAGTAGATACAATTAAAGGAGATAAGAAGACATTCCATTAGATTGATGTTGCTGATAAGAGTTTTCAAATGCTTAAGAAGAAGATAATAGAGGAACCTATCTTTTCTTTACCTAATTTTACTAAGCTTTTTCAAGTTGAATGTGATGCTAGTGGGACTGCTATAGGTGTTTTTTTGAGCCAAGATGGAAAGCCTATTTCTTACTTTAGTGAAAAACTGAATGATGCAAAGAAGAAGTGTATTCAGCTTATGACCAAGAGTTCTATGCTGTGAAAAACTGAATGATGCAAAGAAGAGGTGTATTCAGCTTATGACTAGGAGTTCTATGCTATCATACAAGCTTTGAAGAAATGGAGGCATTACCTCATTCTTAAGGAGTTTTTTTTGTTCATAGATAATCAGGCTTTATAATTTATAAGTAGTCAACATAAGTTGAGTCAAAGGCATGTTAAATGGATTGAATTTTTGCAAAGTTTTACTTTTGTTATCAAGCATAAGAGTGGTGAATCTAACAAAGCTTTAGATGTTTTGAGTAGAAGGAGTTTGATCATGCAAGAGTCTTGTTGATGTTATTTTTGTGACTGCACCAATCAACATAACAAAGTATCTGAAGGCTACTCCATTCTCTCTTGATCAAATAATTCCATACACTAAGATTTCCAGAAAGTTCATATGTTCAACTCAGATGTTCTGAAAATGCTATGGAATACCCTCATTCGGTTTGTTGTGATTTTTCATTTACACGAGGGGATTTACATAATTGTTCAAAAGGTTTGCAGCTAACAATAGGTTAATGATTGAAAGGGGATTTTTGTGTGTGATGCGAATGATTTGGCTATGAGGTACGTGTTTCCTAAAACCAACTAGAAATGTACTGAAATTAAATGGATGCAGGGTTCTAGAAGATCTAAATTCTAGTCTAAGTGCAAGATGTGTGGAGCTTGACTTCAGTGGACTTCAACTGGATTTTTCCTTGCCTCACGTTGGATAGCTTCAACAAAATCAGTGCAATGTTCAAGGGAGTAGCAAAAGGTATTTATATTACAACTCAACATGCAAATACTGTGAGGATGATGCATACAAACACACAAATTACAATTGAAGTTAAGTTTGAAAAGGATTCCAATTGACCACACATGGTAATCTTACCATCATTGAGCTTACTAATGGTATGGATTAAGCGAAGCTACTTCAATCAAACACCACAATCCACAACTAACTACTTGCATGAAAATGAAAATTACTCTACTTTAAACTACGTGAAGAAGAAGGGGTGAAGAAATCTCACTAGCTGCTCATAACAAAGACGAATTCACCATCAATGAAAGCTTCTTTTTATTATGATAGTTTTCACAACAATCTCTTATAAATTTCTCAAAGTAAAACTTTCTTTCTCCTCCAAACTATGCTATGCTAATCTATCTCAACTACACTATCAATCTCCTTTCTCTAGTCTCTGATCTAATGTCTAATCTCTAGTCTAATGATGTACAAATGAGGGGGGATGCCCCTTTTATAGATAGCCAAGTCCAATGGATGGCTCAGATTACAATCAAATGAATGGCTCAAATTAAGCCACCTCATCCCTAACCCTAAAAACTACCAGAATGTAGAGTGGTACAATAAATGAATCACAAGATTCCCACTCACTTCAAAAATAGAAAGGGCAAATAATGCCCACAATCAGTCTTCTAGAAGGTCATCATCTAGAAAGGCATTTTTGTTCTCCTTTTCCCTGGCTGCAAAATCAATGAGTTTGGCGAGCACAACCTCAACCTCCTGAATTGAGATCGGCAGAATATGATCAAGCTAGAATTCTAACACTGTAACTACCTGCCCATTCAGTGTACAATAATTTCTCCAAGCAACTAAAGAATCTTGAGTGTTATGAATAATACTGGAGAAAGTGGAGGTGTTCTAAAAGTCATTCTAGACAAAAGTATTCACCTTTGGAAAGAAAGGTGGCAGCCTACTCCTCAAACTATCAACAGTCACCTCATCAGAAGTCAGCCTCCCAGCAAAGATAGCCTCTAAGGTGTTCATGACTCCATCAATAATTTTCATCATATCCTTCCTAACTTTGGTTGAATCCACTTGTGCTGCATCAAAGAATCCACATCCTGTGACTACTGAAGAGTACCATCCAGCGAAGTCATACCTATCACCCACCTGAATCACTCCTCCATCAATCAACATCTACAAGGGAGTATGCATCAAGGCCTCCAGACACTGAATAACCTTGCTCTGATAGACATGAGCATCACCCCAGGCTTGATCAACTACCTCTATTCATGCCATAATGTTAGAAGCTTGGTGATAAGCATGAGCAAGATCTTCCATAAACTTTTTTGTCTCAGCACGAACACCTGCAACCCATTTATCTGCCTCCTATGCCATCTTCCTCAAATCTTCTAGGCCATTAACTAATTCCCTAAACAACTCGAAGCTCAAGTGTTGGAATCTCCTACCCACAAGAATGAGACAAATGTTGCATGTACCCAATCAAAGTCTTGGGCTCTTTCTTCAATTTTTTGTATTTGCCTTTAGTCCTGAACAATCTATCCTTGAGTGTCTGATAGGAGTTATCACACTCAATTATTTGTGCTCCTGTGGGGGAACCCAACTCCAAAGTAGTGATCATATAATTTTCTAGAACAACCTCATCTCGATCACATTCAACCCTTGGCACAACCACATGAAGGGTGCGAGAGCCATCCTCATCCGTTGAGATCTTTGAAAATTTCCTAGCTCTCTTCTTTGTCAGAGGTGCACTGGTCCTACTCAAGAATTCTTCCATTTCCACTGTCGAATCAACCTCTTCATTGGGGCTCCTTCTCATTATATCTTTGAGCCAATCAGGTACTACCTACTGTATAACAAATGACTACTCATCTCTTGCTTCTTCTTCACAAACTTCTTCTCTAATTTCATTCTGGCGATGCTCATTGGCTTCTATGGGCTGAGTATCTCCTGAAACTACATCATCTTCTAGAGCCACCTCAAGCTCACATTAGAAGTGTGTATCAGTAGTAGTTTCCTTATCTTCTTCTTGTTGATCATCTCTAGTGGGTGCATTGACACTCTGGCCAACTGATTCTCTTCGTGGTAGCTAATTTTTCTCATGTAATTCCTGCTCTTGATTCAATACATTTCTTTGCTCAACAAACAGTGAAACCTCCTATATGCTTGGAGAACGTGTCTCCAATGGCGTAGGTGACTCTACCACAATTCTCAGAGGCTCTGGCTAAATTGGCTCTTTCCTTTGATACTCTAGAGCTCAAGCAACCTGCTTCTTCTTTCTGGAAGTTGACGTCCTATGATCTCCCATCAAATTGTAAGTCAAAGGAATTGACCTACTCTTCAACTTGCTCACATGTCTTTCAACCCATGCTCTGGTGAATGTTAGGACTGGTATACAAAGTGTGTCCAAATCTGCAATCTCTGGCTTTGACCAATATGGAAGTGGAAGTGGTGTGTCTCACTGCCTCATAATTTGGATGAAGAACATTCATGTCCTCATCCATGTGGTCTGGTACAGGAATAATCTCACACTCCCTAATCATGCTCAACGGTAGCCTTGAGAACATCCTCTTTCTAACTTCAACTTCATCTAATGTATTAACCCAGTAATCCTCAATATTTTCCTTATGCACAAACTCTTCTGACAGTATCCATCTAATATTCCTGTGAGGATCGTAATATTGCTTGCTAGTGTGATAAGAAAGGTGGAAAAATTGAAGCTTGTTCTCAGCTTCCTTGGCTACCTATAGTGAAGGACACACCTCATCTGAATTTCCCATAATGATTGGGAAGTCAAGTCCTCCCTTCTTCATTCTCTTCTGAATCTTATCATAGGCAATGAGTTGGCTGGATATCTCTAACATCAAAGTTCTATTTGTTGGGCACTTGGGCAACCTATACGGGTATGAAGAAAACCCTTGCAACTTGATGTAAGTAAATTTTAGAAACTGAATAAACCAGCACCCATACCTTTCTATTAATTCTTGAGCTTCCTTTGAGATCCGATGATGGGCTCTTTGTTGAAGTGATCTCGTTATATGCATGGTGAAGGTATCATTGACTCACTTGTACTGGGATGTGCTTGTCAAGTGTAGCTGTAGACAAGCCTCATGAATTTAGAACTGATGAGAGCCACATCCAATTGGCTCCTTGTAGGATATTCCCTTGTATTTCATCATACGAACCAATATGTAAACAATGTATGAGCCCATGTAAAATTTCTTTGTCCTCAAACTCTGGAGCTACTCATGCAAATTGTCACTAATCATCACTGCCCAGTTGATATGCTCTTTGCCTTCCAACACGAGGTTGATATAATAGAACATCCATGGCTCAAAGATAAATGCTTGAGGACAACCTCCAACTCTGTTGAGCATCATAATCAGGTTACAATACTCCTGCTTCAAGTCATCTGATATTATTTTCTTTGACAACTTCGTACAAGAGGGCTTGGGCTTGTTCATCCAATAAGCGTTGATCATATTAGCACATCTCTCAAATGTTGAGGCATACATCTACTTAGCACACTCTCTCATCTTATAAATCATCCTCTTGTGTGATGGGATTCCAAATGCTTTGCTAATGGATGTAGGCGTGAGGTTGGTGAACAATCTACCATTAGGCGAGACAATAGACCTGTGATCAGGGTTGTAGCAGTTAGCACACTCCATAATTAGCTCTGGACACTAAATTGCTGGCAAAAACCCAACAACTACATATAATCCACTTCGAACAATATTGTGCGAAGTGACTTAAGGACGATGGATTTCAACTCCCATCATTCGACTTTTGAAAGCCTCCATGTTGAAAGAGCCCAAATTTGTATCAACCAAATTGCCCAACAAAGAAGAGAATTTTGACTTTGGCAGGAAAGACTTGCTCAACTTCTTAACAATAGCTTGCCTGGATGCAACATTATTATCTCTGCTAGTTGCTCTTACTCCAACTATCCTACAAAACAACAAATAGTCATTAGATATTTAACTTAGAAAATAAAATCACATTGGGGCTGCCAATTGACTTTTGAAAAATGAGGAGCTTCAACATGCAATTCTAAATTCAAACCTTAACATTGCTTTAACAACTTCAAACTTAGAAAGACTTAGAAAGTTTTCCAAGCAAGCCTCAACAACTTCACTACTTAGAGAAAATCGGCCAACTTCACTTTAGCCACTTCTCAACAATTAGACTTCTTCAAATTCACACTCTTCAAAGTTTAACTTCAAAATTTCCTCTTTTACTTCAAATCAAACTTCTTCAGTAAGTTTTGGCCTACACTGCAATCTTTACTTCAAAACTAGAATTGAACTTCTTCAACTAATGGAGAAAAATGAAACCACTCTTAGCTCAAATAGCTAAGTCAAATTCTAGAAGAAGCTATCTTTATCCAGTTTATTAAATTTCCACTACTCCTCAGCAGGAATTCAAATTTCCCTCCTCTGACAGTAGTAACACTTGTCATCTAGCATCAGGGATATTTGATCTTCTAGAATTTCCAAAATATTCACTTCACTAGTCAAGCCATACTTAGCATTTTTAATTCATTTTTTTTGAAAATATCAACTTCAATTGCATCTTTAAGAAATTCACTTCACCAGCTGAAGCTCTAACAATTTTGATTTTATTCATCTCTCGCCTAGAAATATTATTTCCATGAAGAATTTGATCAAATTCATCTAGGCAATCCACTTCAAATTCATCATCTGAGGCATTTTATTTCAACAACACATTTATTCCTTGCCTTAGAAAATTTTTAAACTTTCCCTTTAGAATGTTCATTATTCAAGTGCCAATCAAAATTTTCATCTCGAAATCCTTGGTGAGTTGTGGAAGACTTTAAAATCAATTCTTCTTCGAACATGTTCGATACCCAAAAGAAAATTCCCTTCAGAAAGTGTCAAATCCACGGTTCTACAAATGAAGGGGTACATTTAATTTTTTGAATTTAAACCTTAGAAAAATATTTTTCGACCAAATTTATTCCCATTCTTTATCTTTGGGCATATATTCTTGCTCTGTTTTGAAAATTTTTAATGACTTCATGAACCTAGAGTATTCTGACTCATCCTTGTCAATTTTATCCATGCCTTAACAAATTTCATCATCCCCTGTCAAGCTTAGGTGTATTTCCTCTAAGGAAGGTGGAATTAAATATTAACACTTAGGAAAAATATTTTATCACCTCATCACTAGCTTGGGTGCTTTTGAGAGGTCCAGAGGGATTTTCAACACTTAACGTATTTTCCTTAGAGCCAACATCCTCAATACTCTAGGCGCATTTACATGCCAAGCAAGAATCATCACTTAGAATTTTCTCAACCACCTTAGACTTGGGCATATTTTCATACCGAGGTGGATTTAATTCCAATGCCTTAGTCACTTTTCAAACTTTAGCATGCACTTTGGGCGCATTTTACATGTGGAGGAGGAACAACCTTTAGAAACCTTTCCAAGTTCATTTCTAACATGGGCACATTTTTCCTAGTGAGGTGGACTTAACCACGCCTTTGCCACTTTACCCCATTTCACTTTCATCTTGGGCACATTTAGCATGCTTAAGAGGATTTCACCATGCCTTGGTAACTTCTCTAATCAATTTCACCTTGTTTAACTTCAACCCCTTGGTAACTTTCTTCCATCTTTACGTTCACTTGGGTGCCTTTCACACATGGTGAAGGAAGTCAACATTTTGTCTTGACCCCACTTGACTTGGGCGCATTTGACATGCTGAGGAGGACTTAAGTCTAGACTTAGGCATTTTTCTCATCTCCTTGACTTGAAGTGGGCATATTTTGAGGGTGGAGGTGGACTTAAGTCCAACACTTAGACAATTTTCATCATCTCCTTGTGAAGTGGGCACATTTTTAGGGGTCTGCAGGATTAACTCAACACTTATATTTTATTCCATCACTTGTTTGAGCTAAGGGTACATTTAGGCGGTCCTGCTGGACTTAAGTCTAACACTTAGAATTTTTTCTCTAGCTAATTCTTCCTTGGGTGCATTTTAGGGGTCTAGTAGGATGAGATTCAAACTTAGACTTTTCAACCTTCTGCCAGCTGCGATGAGGGCGCATTTTGAGGTATGAGCAGGATGAACTCTATACTTAGAATTTTCAAACTTCTACCAACTGAGATGAGGGTGCATTTTGAGGTATGAGCAGGATGAACTCTAGACTTAGAATTTTCAACCTTCTGCTAGCTCAATACTTACTATATATATTAAGTTCTAGGTTTTCCCTCTTTTGAAGCTCAGATTGATTTGAAATTTTAACCATAGGATCCTCATGACCTAGTTAGTTTGTTCACACTACCATCTCGAGTTGACTTGCTATTTATAACATGTTTTTGAAGGTGGTTTACTATTTATAGCAACTACCTGATTTTGATACTTCCCCAACTCCATTTGACTTGAAATTTGAATGACGTGATCCTCATCGGTAGACTTTCCCGTTCACACTGGCGCTTGATGCTAATTTACTATTTATAGCCTGTTTCTAGAACACCTTACCATAAATAGTAAGTGCTCCGATTGTCTTCAAATTTTACTAGTGGATAGCCTAAAAGATACTGATCGTAGTGGGATATACTGATTTCCAAAAATTCTAGCATTTTACCCCTCATTTTGGGTCCCAAAGCTTGAAACCCTAATTTAACTTGCATGTCTATCAAACGACCTCCGTTTGACCTTGTTTCTATTGCACTTTACTCTTTTCATGATATTGATGTGTTGGGTAGCTGCCAGAATGGACCTGCTAAAAATAGTAAGTCTCTGAAAATTGATCATTTTGCTTTGCATGTCACATCACTGCGTAGCTCTTGAAACACCCATAAAGAATCACTTTACATGCACTAAAAATCTCTACATGCAAACCCTAAAAATAGCCTCTGAAGATGGCTCCTAAAAAAGTCATGATATTGGTTTGCATGTTATACCATTGTGAAGCCCTCAAAAAACCCACAAGGAATGTTTAGACATGTGAAGAACATTTCAACATGCAAACCCTAAAAATAACCCCTGAAGGCTAAATACTGAAAGTCATCATCTCATTTTGCATGTTATATCACTGTGTAGGTCTCAAAAAACCCAAAAGGAATCTCCAGACATGCTTTGAAGAACTTTGCATATAAACACTAAAATGTGCTCCAGAAGTTGTACTTACCAAAAATAGAAAGTTGTCCGTTTCAACTCAAAATTTGTAGATGAGCAAATTGACATGTTATAGATGTAGTGTAATGATTAGAACTTCAATAGTGCTGAGAGAATTCCTTGAATTGAACACTTACTAAAGGTAGTAAGTTGTCAAAATTTGATGAAATTTAGCCAAGAACTTGCTGGAAGCATGTTGATTGCAACGTGAAGCTTAGATTCCAACTTATTCACTCCATTTGACTTTAAACTGGCTGAAAGAAAGCAAACCCTAATTTCACAAACTTGGCCAAAATTTCATGTTTAAGCTCATAGACGGGCACATCACCGGAAAGCTGACAACATAAAGAGACAGAAAGAGAGAGAGAGAGACTAAACCAAAGCCAAAAGACCAAAATGGAACAAAAATTAGGGGGTCCCCATTTTGAATGGGGTGATGTGTGAAAAGGTCACAACAAGTCTCAAGTGAGCATATTGGGATTTTAAGACTTGAAACAGATGTACAAGGAAGATGTAGACTTCAAGGAGGCATATGAAGCATGTGAGAATCCTCTTAGCAGGGATATATTTCCTTGGATGGATTTCATGATACAAGAGGGTCTGTTGTCCAAGGATAGCCATCTTCACATTCCAAGAAGCTCCATGATAGATAATTTGTTTAAGGAAAAACATAGTGGCAGTTTGGTAGGACATTTTGGACAAAATAAGACATTAGCTCAATTGAGTGCACATTATTATTGGGTAGGTATGAACAATGATGTTAAGAGGTTTGTGGAGAGGTGTAAAGTGTGCCAACATGCCAAAGGGAGCAGACAAAATGCAGGTTTGTATCAGCCATTGCCAATCCCCAATAGCCATGGGATTAAGTAAATATAGACTTTGTACTTGGTCTACTAAGAACTCAATAGGGGCATGATTCAATCTTTTTGGAAGTTGATAGGTTCTCTAAAATGACTCATTTCATTCCATGTACAAAGAGAAGTGCTGCTAGTAACATTTCCAACTTGTTTTTCAAGGCGATAGTTAGATTAAAGGGACTTCCTAGGAGAATTGTCTCTAATAGAGACACTAAGTTTGTAGGACACTTTTGGAGGACTTTATAAAATAAGTTGGGCACCAATTGGAGTTTCAATTCAGCTTACCATCCTCAAACTGATGGTCAAACAAAAGTAGTCAACAAGAGCCTTTGAAACATCTTGAGGAGCTTGGTGAGTATGCATCCAAAACAGTAGGATTTAGTGCTTGCACAAGCATAATTTGCATACAATGTCTCACCTAACAGAAGTACAGGTATGAGTCTTTTTGAAATCATGTATGGTATGCATCCTAGAGGAGTGTATGAGCTAGAAAGTTTGTGTAAAATAGAGACAAGAAGTGTTGATGGTGAAGAATTTGCAAGTGCAATGCAAGACTTGCATGAATAGGTGAAGAAGAAGCTTGAAGAGAACACCATCAAGTACAAGAAGGGAGCTGATAAGAAAAGGAAGGTCAGTTTTAATGTTGGTGATCTTGTTCTTGCTCATCTCAGGAAATAAAAGTTTCCAAAGGGTGAGTACAACAAGCTGAAAATCAAGAAAATTGGTCCTTGTAAGGTTCTAAGGAGGTTTCCAAGCAATGCATATGAGATAGAACTTACAAAAGGAATTGGAGTTTCTCCTATCTGCAATGTTGTAGATCTATACCCTTACACAGGTGACGAACAAACAATCCAAGTGCATGAAACAAGTGAGGATTAGATCATTGAGTGGGAGCAGTAGTTTCCCAAGGAGACACCAAAGCAACTTGAGGCAATTTTGGACAAGAAGGTGGCCAAAAAACAAGGGAAAAAGAATACTTTCAATATTTGGTCAAATGGAAGAGTCAACTAGTTGAAGATTTAGCATGGATGACTGAAGGTGACATCATTAAATTGGGTACAAGTGTGGAAAAATTGATGCACAACAACAATAACAAATGAAGGTGACTCTTTTTGTTCCTTGGTAGTATGATGCAGGAACAACAATTCTAGATAGGAGATATAAAATAATATTATCATAAGGTTTAGGTTGTAGGTATGTTCTAAGTTTGTTTCCCTCCATCTGTATGTAGTTCAAATTTCAAATGTGTAAATGTCATAAATAAGGCTTGTAAATGGGTGGTAGAAGTCAAGTTAGAGTGGTTACGAACTAATAAGGCCATAAATCATTATTATCTTGTAAATGAGGTTGAAAGGGAGTTATATAGGAATGCAATAGTGATATCTAATTGATTTTTCATTCCTAGCATGCTGTTGAGTTTCTTTAGGGTTAGCTGAGTGACTTTAGGAGAGGATTTTGATGAGATAAACATATAGAAACAACCATTTCTTTATAAATTTATGAGAATAATGAATGCACAAATGTCGTTTGATAAGAATAATGTGAGTGTGTGAAGTTTGAGGTGATTTTTGCTAGTTTTATTCATATTTCCTCAAAACTGTCATGATGTCAATGACATGACAACAAGCTAAAGTTTGATAGCAGAAATCTAAAGCAATCCTTTCACCTCTGGGAAGGTTTAGACACTTCAACAAGGTTAAAACAAGGCCAACAAAATTTATTTCAAGTCTTGATACTTAGTTTTGTGAGTTTTAGGCCTAATTACGTGCTTTTTGGCCTCAAACTAGGGCATAGGCTTAACTTTTTTTTCCACCATGAAATTTTTTCCCAATTTTGGATTCTTGTTGCCTATTTGTATATGAGATGTGCCAAGTTTCATGATTTTCCCACATGTGCAAGTTCCTTTTCCACAAAGCCCTTGATTTCCTAGCTTTTACATGGTAGTTTGATTGTTTTTAGTGCAAATTCTTATATTTCAGGAATGTTCAATACTAGGGACTGCTAGGAATGTTAAAAATTCCTAAATAAACCTTCCATATGAATTTTAAGACTTGATTAATCCATTTAGTATATGTTGTTCCATAATAGTCCTAAGAAGGAGGCTTAATTTGACTGTAACAACCTAAATTTACTTATTCTGTACAAAACAACCCAATCTAATTTTCACATATGTTTAGTAAGGACCAAAAGGGTATAAAAATCAAGTCTCAGATCTCTATTATTAGTTGTATGAAGGGATTTATAAAAGAAAAGGTCTCTAAGAAAGGCTACAAGCTCGCAGGTTGCTTACTAAGGGAAATGGGGTCTAAGAATGTGCTAGAACTTTTCTAATGGTTTTCATAGCTTAGATTAGGTGATTGTATGGTGTAAGTGTGGTTATTATGATTTTATGTATTAAGTATATGTTTTGGGCAACATTTTGTCTTAGCTTGATCCCTGAGGAAGCTTGACATCATTTGTGGTATCAGAGCCAATTAGAGGATTGATGTTTCAGGTCATTTTAATATAGTAGTTGATTAGTTGAGAATGCAAGTTTGTATGAGAATAAAATTGTTTCTCATCCCTATACCATTACTGGTATTAGAGAAGGAACTAACTCCTATAGAGGTGAAAGAAGACCTTTGTCAAGAGATGGTAGTTAGAGCCCATGGAAGAGGACAAGGTCAATGAAGACTAGTTGCAAATGTCAAAATTTTACAAACAATTAGGAATCTTAGGATAAGACTATAGGATGTTGAAATGTCTCAGAGGAGAGGCATAGATCAAGGAGATCTCAATGAGGAAGAATCAGAGGTAGAAGGAGAGGTAGATGCAGTTGTCCTAGAAGAAGAGAGGGTAAAAAATAGAATGATCAAGGCTATTATGGGAATCAGTTCCAAACCTAAGATGGAGTTTCTTATGTATGAGGGTAGCTTGAAGCCTGAAGAACTCATTGATTGGATTGATGCATTAGATAAGTACTTTGAGTATGAAGAAGTGGATGATGAAAAGAAGGTAAAATTTACTATTACAAGATTAAAAGGTTATGCATCCAATTGGTGGGATAGAGTACAAAAGGAGAGGATAAGAAAAGGAAAGCCCAAGATTAGAGATTGGGATAGAATGGTTGCAAAATTAAGAGGTAAGTTCATACCTAAAGATTATCAAACTAGTCTATTTAGAACACATCAAAATTTAAGGCAAAGAGACATGTCAGTAAGAGACTACATAGAGGAGTTATGTAGGCTAACCATAAGAATGGGACATATAGAAGATGATTGGGACAAAATGGTTGCAAAAGTAAGAGGTATGTTCATACCTAAATATTATCAAACTAGTCTATTTATAATACTTCAAAATTTAAGGCAAAGAAACATGTCAATAAGAGAGTACACAAAGGAGTTCTATAGGCTAACCATAATAGTAGGACATATAGAGGATGATTTATAAAAGGCAACAAGATATCTTAATGGTCTGAAATTTACCATTCTTTCTCCTTGATTAGTTGATGAAACTTATCAATTGGCGCTCAAGGTGGAAGAGAAGCTTTCTAGGAAGTAAACTTCATACTCAAGAGGAAGGGGTAAAAATTTCAAAGGTAGAGGACAACAAGGGGGTAGAAGGTAGTTGCAATCATCTCAAGAGGAGGCTAGTAGCTTACAAAGCCCAAGAGGAGACTGCATCAAGAGGAAGAAGACCTTACCAAAGAGGAAGATGAAGATTTATGGGTAAGCATTTTAGATGCAATAAATATGCAGGTCATAGATCATATGAATGTATAGAAAACCCTCTACTAGTCAATAGAGAGTTGTTCATGTGGGTCAATGTGAAGAGGTAGAACCTGTGGTTTATGAAAATCCATTTGAAGCTGGTGAATCACTCTTGATAAAGAGAGTATTACTCAAACCCAACAAGTAAATCATAGAACCACCTCATAGGAAGAATTTGTTTAGGACAAAATGCAAGAGTAGAGGAAAGTGCTGCAAACTCATCATAGACAATGAGAGTACAAAAAATATTGTTTCAACAGAGATGGTGGAGAAACTTGGTTTCAAAAAGGTAATGCATCCTACTCGTTACAAAGTATCATGGCTGCAAAATGGGCATCAACTCTTGGTTAATGAAAAATGCAAGGTGGATTTCCAAATAGGAACCTACAAAGATCAAGTGGTGTGTGATATCATGCCCATGGATGTTTGTCACATTCTTTTTGGGAGACCATGGCAATATGATAGGAAGGCTATGCATGATGGGAGGCATAATACTTATACTTTTGAAAAACATGGAAGGAAGCATACTCTTACACCCTTGAAAGAAGAACATGTTGCTGCTAATGAGTGGTAAAGATTTCTTACACCAAATGAAGAAGGAAGAGGTAAACTTTGCCTTGATAGGAAAGCCTAAAAGTGTAGTCACTAGCACAAAGTTGATTGATTTTCCTCAAGAAATTCAAGATATGTTGGATGAGATGTAGACATAGTAGTGGATGATATACCTAATGATTTACCTCCATTGAGAGGAATCAACCATCATATAGACTTGATTCTAGGAGAAAACCTTCCAAATAAGGCAGCTTATAGGATGACTCCAAAGGAGCATGAAGAAATCAAGAAATAGGTGCAATAATTGTTGGAGAAAGGATTAATAAGGGAATGTTTAAGTCCTTGTGTTGTTCCAACAGTTTGAGTCCTAAGAAGGATGGAGGCTGGAGAATGTCCATAGATTCTAGATCAATCAACAAAATTACTATCAAGTATAGATTCCCTTTGCCAAGAATTGATGATTTGTTGGATTGTTTGAGTGGAGCTAAGTATTTTTCTAAGATAGACTTGAAAAGTGGCTATCATCAAATTAGAATTGGAGAAGCTCTATGAATGGCTAGCTCCGCAAAGAATCCGACGGTGCAATCATTGGATCATCCAGTCATCTGGGATTCGAGGCCGAATAGGGAGGATTCAAATAGAAGTCAGAATGAAAAACATGAAAATTATCAAAATTTGACTAAGTCTGGGAACTTTGGGCGCCCCTGGTGAAGAAGGGTGCCAAAATTTTTGGAGCACCTAACTCAACAGTTAGGGTTTGTGAATATGCTCAATCTCTTCAGTATTTAGCCAGCTCCGCAATGCTTGTCTTTGTCAGAGCATCTGACTACCCAATCTCCAGCAGATTCAGATCAAAGTGGAACATATAGAATAGAGGTTTGAACTTGAAGATGAAAATCAAGAAAATGGCTAAGTCTGGAGGATTTGGGCGCCCCAGGAGAGAAGAGGCACCCAAGTTTTCAAGGGCCTAAATAGATGAATTTGCAGTTATAGTCTAACGTGATTTCTTCACAGTTGATTAGGCTCTCCAATGAGATATTCGACACATCAATCAGAGTTTGCAGTCACTAGATACGAGAGGTTGAACAGAGGGTTTGATGAGAGATAAGAATTGAGATTCAAAAGCAAACATGAGAAAGTGAAAAATATTCTAACTCTGGTGAGTTTGGGCGCCCCACCTTGCCAGGGGCACCCAAGCTTTTGAAGGCCCAAACTCAACTATTTGATGAATTTTTTCCTAGGAGACCCCTCTTAATATCTCCTCAGCTTCATAATGAGCATAACCATCAGTTGATCTGATGCCCAGATCACTAGATTCGACAAGATCATCTGTGGAAGAGGAGTTAATGAAGAAATTGAAAATCATAAAAAATGGCTAACTCTAGAAAAAATGGCCACCCCTAGAGGAAATAGGCTCCCATGAATTCAAAGGTCGAAATGAATTTTTTAGCCAGAGACGCCTCCAGAACAATCTTCTCAAAACGGGTCAGGCTCTGCAATGAATCATTCAACTCGCTCATCAGATTAGTCTACAAGCCAAAAATTGAGGTCAAAGTAGGGGGTTGAAGTTGTGAAAAGTTGAAAATATCAAAAAATGACTAACATTGCATGAAGTGGGCACCCCTAGCCAAGAAGGGTGCCCAACTTCCCATGGCTTAGTAAAATTTTCAAGATTTTCAAAGTTTCCAAGTTTGTGAGATGAAAGATGGACATCCAGGTTCAATGAACATAGGTTTTTAGGGTTTTTGAGGATGAAATCAAAAGAAAGCAAGCTTACTTCAAACCCTAAGTCTATTTAATACATCATTTCAATGCAAAATTCATCATTTTTGCAGGTGTCGTCCCAAGGAGAAAGTTGGAGCAACAAGTTTGAAGAGTTTTTCATGATTCAAGAACTCAAGATTGCTGGTTATTTATCAAAATTTTCAGACCAACAAGCATAAGGCCTTGCTTTTTCAAGCTTTTTCATCCAGAAGATTAAATTTTTCAAGAAGGCCAAGATTTTCAAATTTTCAGCCATCTGGGTCTTATCATCTCATTCTTCTAAAGAAAATTTTGAGAACTTCATCAAGTTGCAACAGTTGCTTTTTGCTTTGCATGTCAGTGAAATCCTTGATGCATTCAATTTTTAATCATCTGGGTCCTCTCAAATCAGTCTTCTGAAGAAAAACCCATATCACAACTTTTTTCAAGGAAATTTCAAATTTTAGGGTTGGCTGCTTTTTTGATTAGCCATCAGTTTTTTGTAAATCTAATTAACTAGGTCCATTTCTAAGTATATTCTGAACAAAACCTAGGTGCCAGCTTTTTTTCATGAAAAATTGAAGAAATTAGGGTTTGCTACTTTTTCATTCTAAATTCAAAATTTTCAAAAACGGACAATATGGGTTGTCTTGCGAAGAAATTTTGAGCAAAAACCATATCCTAGAAAAAATTTCCAAAAATTTGTCTGTTGGAGGAAGAAAAATCAGCATTCTAAAAAGAGTAAGTTTCTCAAAACTTGTTTGAACCTAGGCGAGTTTATAGTCATTCTTCAAGGTTTCTAAAATGGACTACACTCCCAATGTTTTGAAGACTGAATCAACTCTCTATCATGATTACATCAAAACAACTGAGACAGACTTGCATCACATTAAGCCTGTGTCTAATCTATACGCTTTGGAGAGCACAAACAACACTTCAATCAGAAGCCTGGGACAATCTGGACTCCTCGCAACAACGTCTATTCCTAAATCAGTTTAGATTCTTGAGTTCGTAATCACTTGCATCAAGCATTACAACCTGGCTACAAGGGAGATTCAATTAGTTGATGGCAGATTGATTTGCAGTTTGAAGCCTGGTATGATTGAGAAGTGTTTTTCCATTCCTCCATGGCCTAAAAGTGTCACTATCTCAAAGGGTGAATGTGAAAGGATATGGGAAATGCAGAAAGTCAAGTACAGTAAGAAGATTGCACAAAGGTGGATGAAGGAGAAGCATAAGACTTTTCCTAAGAATGTCGGGTGAGGGGAGTTCAAAGATGAGATTGCTATCATAATTACCTTGCTCAACAGGGTAACTGGATCAAAAGACGCTACCAAGTTTCAGCCTTAGATGTTTTATGCCATACCCAACATCATGAAAAAGACTGAGTTCTATGATTGGCCCACCTTGATTAGTGACAACCTACATCAATAGATAACAAAATACTTATAGTTTCATGAGTTCCATATGGTTTCTTATCTAGTCTACCTAGTGGCCTATCAAGGTCAATTCAGAGGGCTGAACACCAAGGGATCATTGAGCATACATCATATCTACAACTACTATCCCCAGTTGGAATTCACGAAGTCACTGCATCACTTCAAGAGGGTGAACGAGGATTTTCTGATGTACACAGTGTGAGACTTGGACAATGAATTGCACATTTGTATCTCTTCAGTTGCAAGGGCAGCAATGGAAGAGTGGGCAGATTGGTTCATACAATTTCCTACTTTCACTTATCTTAGAGTGAATGGCTATTCAGGTTCCCTACTCGTGTTACCAAGGTACCCATACGATGATGTTGTCTTCATGGAGTTCTTAAGGCAGGAATAAAAGTGATTTTGTCAAAATATGTAAGAGCACTAAAAAAGTGCACTATTACACTTTGTCTCCAGACTTAGCCACTTTTTGGCTCAGGTGCACTTTTTCTTGTCTCTTGCCATTTTTGCTTATTGTGCTACTTTTTTATGCCTCAATTAATTGGGCGACTTGAGTTAAGTTTTTATGTTTTCCATTCACTTAAAAGTTATTTTATTGTTTCATTTTCATTGTTTGTGATCTTCAACTTATCTTCTCTTTGTTGGGTGTGCATTTTCCTTCTCCAAAAATGCATTTTCTTGAGGATCTTCTCCTTGTTCGTGCTAGGGTTTTGAATCCTTGTTTCAGGCATGGTTTTTATTCTTTTTTTAACTCTTCTCTTTACTCGTGTTTTATATTATAGTTCTTTGATTACGTTTTTAATGATTGATAATCATTTCTCCATGCATTTCCTTCCATTCATGTGTTTTCTTTCTCTCACATTTTCAACCTTCTCTTTTATTTTCATTGTTTTGTTTTAATGCGTGGGAATTCTTCTCTTTCCATTTTCACATTTTTTCTTTTCATCATGGTTTCTTCTCATTTCTGTTAACCATGCCTTCGTCTATTTGTTTCCTTTGTTGATCCACATCCTTTCTCTTCAAACGCTAGTTGAGTTCTCTTTTGTTTCAACTTATCACTATTTACACCATAGTGTATTGGCGTGATAATGTAGGATTTTTCTCCAAAATGCGTGGTGAAGGGATTTCTCTCCAAAAACACGTTATGCAAGGGATTGGCACTGAAAAATTCATGCTTTGAAGGTCAAGCGCTAGTTTTTAATATCCTTGCATATTACTATTTAAGTCCATGCTTCATGTGCAGTAGCATTAAAAAAGTGTGCCTTTCCCAGATATCATGCAAACTCCCAAGTGTAGAGGCACTAAAATAGTGCACCCCTAAAATAGTGTGCCCTGACATCATAAGGGATTTTCCTAACATTGATGAAGTTTAGGAGCACTATTTTTCAGCGCCCCTGCACCAAAATTAGCTTCCTTCAAAATGCAAGGGCGCTGATTTTCAAATGAGTGCCCTTAGACTTTTCCCAATTTTTCTCCGAAACATCTCGAAACTTTCCAATTTCATTTCAAACCTTCTTCCATCCACTTTTTGCATCATTTTGCATGCCTTGTCATCCACTCCACACTTTCTCATTGTCATTGCTCGCCTCATGCATTCCCATGTTGTTTAATGACTAACGTTTGTTCTGACTCCACATCTTGCAGTCTCTTTTCAAGATCCTCAAAGTTGATTGATCAAAGATTCAGTTGCTCTTAGATGACTGCTAGAAAACCTTCGTCTTCTTCAAAAGCAAAAGGAAAAATGAAATATAAGTATCAAGGTGTCTATCCACCAATTGTAGTGGTCTCCAAGGTGGAAGAAATAAAAGACACAGAGGTTGGTCATCAAGACTTGGTTGATTTTGCAGAGAAAACTGAGAAGAAGCCTCTTCCTAATCCTATGAGAGAAATTGTACACAGTAACCTAAATTTGGTAGCTATGTTCCCTACTGCTACGCACAATATGGAATTTGTCCTTCAAGTGGCATCCCACTACATCAGGTAAAGCATAAGTGTGATTGATTCCTCTGGGCATGAGATTTTAAGACTCAACCTTGACTTCTTTGATATTGTGTTTAAATTTCCTCAAATGGAGAAGTACATTGACGTCTCGATACAAAAAGCACAATAAGTCTTTAACGTTGATCCCAAGAAGGCTAAAAACCTAATAAATAGCCAATGGTTGAAGAAGCCTAGAC
Source organism: Sequoia sempervirens (assembly GCA_007258455.2). NCBI lineage: Eukaryota > Viridiplantae > Streptophyta > Pinopsida > Cupressales > Cupressaceae > Sequoia > Sequoia sempervirens. The sequence goes on from VDFB02379711.1 coordinate 244,941,197, forward strand.
AAACTATTTCCAAATGGCCAAAGGGACTCCTGCGAAGTGATTTCAAAGATGATGTCAAAGATATGATACATTTTTAAGCAGAGTGAAGGGCATGCTTGAATCACCCACTTATCATGATTGGATATGAATACATTAGGATTAGAAGAAGACAAAAAGTTCACATTGACTGGGGCAAATAGATCAGCGATGAAATATATGAGCAACTGATTAATGCACCTTCTACATTAAAATTCTATATGACTTCTTATCTGGTGTATGTAGTAGCCGTAATGAGGCAATTTCCAAGTCTATCCACAAAAGGGAATCGAATGCTGGTACCTATGTATAAATTCTTCTATCAACTGGAATTGAAGGAAAACTTCCATCATTTCAGGAGGGTTATTATGCTTTCTTCGTGCCTTTTCTTTTCAATTTTGATCTGACTCTTGAGAGGAAAAGGGTATCTTATGAAGCCTATAAGGCGGTAAGTAAAGTTGGATGCTTATTTCTACAATTCCCAACATTTACTTATTTGAGAGTAGGGTGCTATAGTGGATGCCATTACATGCTACCACGATATCCTTCAGACAAGTGGGTTCTCATGGAGATGTGCAGATAACTGATTTTAGTGCATAAAGAATGAAGAAATAATCACAAGCATGGATTCAAGTTCCCACTGACAATCGACAGATATACTATCCCAACTATACAGAAAGACAAATCTATTTATGCTGAGATGCAAATCATGACAATCAAGACCTACAAATATAGGTTTGATTTTGATTACCGAGATGTCAGAAGGCAATTGCAAAAGGGTCATCATCACAAGTATCATTTTGAAGACATCTGGGCTGATTGTAGAGATGAAGAAGCCATTCACAAAATGGATTATTGTAGGTTGATTGTGCAACAGATCACAGACCTTGATATTACTAACCTACTAGAGGATTTTATAGATCTTGGCGATATCATGAATGCTGTCTATGATGAACAAGAGGTTTCTAAAAGGCCGTTGCTTGCAATTCAATGGTCTACGAAAGAAAGTACTAGCATAAGAGAGAAACTAGCACCAATCCTATCTAATACTGTAGAATGGTTACACAAGCATGGTTTTGAAATGAAAAGTTTTAGAATAGATTCAGAAGAAGAAGAATCTGAAGCAAAAGCTCACTGAAAGCAAGCACTCCACATGAAAATTAAATCAATGGCTATTCCCATTTCTTCACGAAGAGGTCCCAAGATCAAGTTTACTATTGGAAAGAAAGATAACTAGGTTGTCCTAGAAGGAGAAACCACACAATCTATTCCATCTCACTCTAAAGGTAAAAAGTCTATTTCAGAGGAGATAGATTCCGATGAAGAAGGTACTTCCAGTGACCAATCTGTTGAAGATGAAGACTCAACAAAAGTAGACTCTAAAGTAGAAGAAGTTTCTGAAAGTGGGCAAGATTCTAAAGAAGATTCTGAAGGTGATTTCAAAGGTGAACCATAATCAGAGAGACAAGAGGGTGATCAACAGGAACCCAGGCATGATCAAGAAAGAACTATGTCTCCACCTAAGAATGTAGTTGAGGAAATTCCCAAAATGTCATTTCTTGTGATTTCCAGTGTTCCTCGTACCCCTCCAAATTCAAGTACTCCTCCACCTCCTGTTCCTTTATCACCCATTCCTACCATATGCATTCCTGTAGCATCAACCTTGCTTGATACTCCCTCAGTGACAAGAATTCATACAGTTGATATACTGTCAAGTCCTCCCTCATCCATTCCTAGCCTGTCTTCACCGACATATGATATCACTTCAGAAACTGAATTCAATCAGTTCATGAATGAGTCAATGCGTGATTAGCTCAATGTGCAATCTATAGGAGCAATGATGACATACACTTCTCCTATTGTCATGATACCCATGGTAACTTTAGAGGTGACAATGATGACTGAGTTGACAGTGAATCCAGAAGTTCACACCTCCTTCCTTCCCCCTTGGCTGATATCTCAAGTCGAAGTAGAAGAAACAAATGATCTCTCCAGAGGAGCTCGAACTCGAAGAGATAGTCCCTCCAAAGGCTAAAGGGAAGAAAAAGGAAAAAGTATACTCAAGGCTAAACATTGACAAGGCTGGCCACAAGTATGCGGAGATTGGCATACCACCACGAGAAGAAGGAGATGTCAATATGGAGGACTACATAGTAACAAGAGTCTAGCTTGGCAAGGTTACCAATAAAAGTGCAAAAGTAGATGCACAAGTGACATTGGACATCTTGGATGGAAGACTAGATAAAATGGAGCAAGCACGCAATATGTACAAACAGAGGGCAAAGCATTATGCCACTATTGTAAAGAGACTTGCAGGATCTCCAACTAATGTAAAACCATGGGCAGTGGTAAGTATTGAGGACCCAACTATCAAGAAAGCTGAGAAGTTCATCTCCAAAGGCAGGGTGTTGTATGATTTCATTGAGAAGATCATAGAACACGGATCTCAAATCATAATTACTGTGGATGAGAAAACTACTTTGTTGGCCAAGCTCACCATAGAGTTTGATAAAGAAAAAAGTGTACTTTCCCAAGAGCACAGAGATATGGAAAAGTTCCTGCCGTCATGGTCATAGATGAAGCAGGTAAAGCTCAGTAAATTGGTGGAAGCTGAGGTAATTCCTGACAAAGAAAAGTTCATTGAGGTAATAGAATCTCTGAAACATTGAATTCAAGTAATTCAATCTCTTTCAAAATATCTCCACCAAGTGCAGGAAGATGTCGAAGGGCATCATATTATTCTTGAAAAAGGTATCAAGGAGTTACCGAGATAACTTCTTGAGGAAAATCATATCTTCCTGCCAGCCATAGAAATATCCCAAATCTTCAAGGAAGCCATCATGAAGATGATTGACAGCGCAAAATTTTCAAAAGCCTCTCTGAATATCATTTGTGATACAAGGCTCACATTGGATAACCTAAAAATGCATCTTGGCAGGTGCAAGAAGGTTCACTCATCTGCCATGAGATCGATCACAAGAATTCACACCATTGTGGATTACACCATTGGTCCAGATGAGAAGTTCGTGTAGGAGACTGGGAATAAATACGAAGACTTTTGTGCCCAAAGCAAGGAAACATGAAGGTTCCTGATCTCCAGTGTTAGACATTTTTGATGCCTCCCATTAGGAATTTTGTAAATATTTCCTGACATTTTATGTCTTTTTGTAAATTGTAATTGCACCAAGTTCGAGATGTAATCTTTTGAAAACAAATTACACTTTTACTTTGGTCAAAGTTAGGTGAGATCTCCTTGAATCGCTCACCTAACTTTCCTTGATTTTCTCAAGTTAGTTTCCTAATTTTTCTTGTCCCTCTTTCTATAAATATGAGTGATGTCTATTGTATTATGGATCTTTTAGTATTTTGCAACGAAGTGTTGCCATTTTTGAAACAAATTGTGGAACTTTGTGTTCATACTTTGTGAACAAAATTTGATCAATAAAGAAGAAGATTGCAAGCTAGACTGTGTGTTGGATTCCATAATCTTGTGAATTGATCTCTTTTGGTGGTAATTAGTAAGTGATATCTGAAAGACTCTAAGCAATTCATGTAAACTTTGTGTTACATCTTTTACTTAGATTTGCATTTGTGTTTTGGTTAACTATGGTTGGATGATCTACAAGACTTTGCGCTTGTAATTGTTCATTTTGTTCGAGGAATTTCTGCATCTAAGAAGACTTTGTGCTTCTAATGTGATAAACAACACATGTATCACAAATCCACCATTGATAAAGCTATGAAACGAATTTGTGCCTTCATGAGCTTTCCCCTTTATTTTACTTGTTTATTGTTAATTACTTCTAGTATCTCTACACTTTGCTTTGACAAGATAGAGGGATTAGTATTACTGCTAGTTGATCGTTTAAAGTTATTAAGAATTGAGAACTTCTAACAGTGAAGCATTGTAAACATCTTCTCTAAAAAAGAGAGAGAAGGATGAATGTAATACACCCCCCCACTTCGTAAGTATTGTGTACATTGTGTAATTACTTTATTTGTTTTACCATTTCTTCTGTCAGTAGTAAGAAGGGTGCCTCCCCTTTTCTGAGAGGAGTGATTCATATCTCACATAGCTATGGCTAAAGTCAGTTGTGTAATCTATCAAAAATTTGATTACATAATTTTTACCCAACAATTTTTTGGCGACTATGTTGGGGAATAACATACACAATCTAAGCCTCATGCTTTTGATTGAAGTAGATAAGTTTCTTGTTTCTTACTATTATTTTGTATATTGTTGCTTTTATAATCTCCATCTTATTCAGATCTACATTCTGGCAGACTAGATATATACACGAGGACTGAGGGCTCAAGGAGTAGTAGATCCACTTTTTGAAGAGTTGTTGCAACATAATTTTCCATTTACTCCTCCACGAGTAAGGTCACCACTACAACGTGTTGTAAGCTACCCTCTGTGTAGCCAAAGGTATCCTCTCCCAAGTGTTTGGTCTATTTACCACAGACGTCTCATTCAGGTACCCGTTGTGCAACTAGTTAAATGGCCACACCACCTACAGGACCATGGGGAAATGCTTTTGGTCCCCTCTGTTTGGCTGCACCTTTGCACGAACTGCCACACATATCCAGGAAGCATCTTTCAAAGTTTCAAGGTGATGGCAAACAACATCCCGATGAGCACATATCCGCATTCTACATCATTTGTGGCATTCTCAGCATTGAGCATGAAGATGTTTTTGTAAGATTGTTCATTGAATCCCTTAGAGGGGTTGCAGTCGAATGGTTCTTTACTCTTCCTAATGCCTCCATCACCGATTGGGCTTCTCTTCACACCAAGTTTGAAGAAGATTCAAACTTGTTGAAGATTCACATGCTTTATTGGTGCAACTCAGCACCATGCATAAAGAAGCTCACGAGCCCATGTGTGAGTTTGTGGAAAAATTTAATAAATTGGTGACATGGATCCCAAATGATGCAAGACCGATAGATCATAACTTGAAGTGCTTCTTCATCAACACATAACTACCCAAAGTGAGTTTCTACTTACGTAGGGAAAATATTGTTAATGTTGAAGCAACTCAACAACTAGCTACCAGTCTGGAGGATGACACGATCCTTGCTGGAGAAATAAGGATGGGAACTAATGAAAACAAAGTGATGCAGGCCTTAGGGTCTTCAACATCCAATGTTAGTACTCCTAGTGCCAACTCAAATTTCATAGATCCCATGATCCAAAGGCTAGAAAATGAAGTCTTGTCTCTCAAAAAGCAAGTTTCAAACAATAACAATAGTAGCAATTACAAGGATGTCCCTAGGAGGACTTTCCCTAATTATGTTGGCAACAAAAATAAAAATCATCTCCCAGCACCCCCAGGAAGGCTTGCTCTAGAAGCCCCACCTGCTAACAATGCTGCAGGATACTATGAGGCTAAACAAGACGATTATGCACAACAAGAATACCCTGAAGAAGAAAATGCCGATCTCTTCCAAGAAGAAGAAATTGAATCGGCTGGCGACTCCAAGATTAGCTACTTGCAAATGGAAGAGCAAGAAGATGAAGACGACTTGGTGACTAATACTTATGCTATTTTTACATGACATCAACAAAATTAGCTTGATAAAGCTCAAGCTGTTGTTGTCCCTAGAAAAGAGAAGTCGCCAGTCATGATTGCCAAAAGAGGGTCTCCCCTCCCTTCGCAACCCAAGAAAGAAAAAAATCCACAAGTAAGTACACCTCACCCTTCTTCATCAACTCCTGTTATCCCCAGAGCTAATCCTCTCATTTCAAAGACTAGTGTGCCTTTTGTAAAACCAATCAGTGAAGTTACGACTTCCAACCTACAAAATTCTTTCTAGGCTTTTGACATTATTGACCATGCTAAGAAAACCAAGGTTCAAATGTCTGAGGCTGAATACCTCAAAGCCAACCCCAACCAATTTGATAGGCTTGTCAAGTTTATTAATGACAAAATAATTTACCCAAGTCAGGATACACCTCCTGACACCCCTGTTACTCCTAAACCCAAAATTCCACAAAGTAACCTTGTATCTAATCCTCCAACCACCTCCAGATGCATTGATCCATTTTTCATCTCCCTACTTGTAAGTGGTTTTAAGCTGAGTAACTATGTCATAGACTCTGGTGCATCTGACAACGTGATGCCCACTAAAGTAGCCACTGCCTTGGGCCTTGAGATGACCAAAAATTTTAGCCGTTGTTTCTCCATGGAGAATAAATAAGTGCCATTGATCGACCAGATCAAAGATGTACAATATGCATTCATCGCATACTCAGAGAAGAAAATAAAAATGATGGTCCTTGTGGCCGATGTACCAACATCCTACGAAATCCTCCTCAAACGTAATTTCTGCAAAGATGTTGGAGGAGAACTAAGCATGGATATGTCTGAAGCAAGAATACCCGTAAAAGGTGTGATGCAAAAATTGGTTCTTGAAAAGGAATCAAAGTTTTTAGTTTCCAAATCAGATGATCCCATAGCTCAAATCTTGTTCGAATCCTCAGGTGTGGGAACTTACTATCTACAAACAAACGAGATGGGTGAATCCTCTACTCAAAAATGAGTCAGAAAATGATGATATTTCCTTCACTTCAAATGAGTCATTGTCAGGTGATTTTTCTATCTCCGACTGTGAATCCTCATCAGATGATGAAGCCTTGGACTTCGACACTATTAGCCTTGGTGATCCCAACAGTGTCTAGTTGCTCAAATTTGATGGTAGTTGCTCTTCAACTGGTTCTAGAGCAGGAATGGTTTTTATTTTGCCAACAAGAAAGTTTTTCCCTTTCTCTTTCAAGTTAAAATTTGATAACACTAATAACACCACCAAATATGAAGCCCTATTATTGGGATTGCAAGTTGCACTAAAGAAATATATAAAAAATACTTATGCACAAAGTGATGCCGAGCTGATAGTATGTCAAGTGAGAAATCTTTATCAGACAAAGAATGAAAAACTTAGGCATTATCGTAATCTAGTGTGGGATTCTGTTGAGGAATTTGAAGCTTTTGATATCTCTATTGTTCCCAAAGAATATAATACCAGAGCTGAATCTCTCACAATCTCCACCATGCTCTTGGTGCCACACAAATACTTTCAAGGTTCTACCTACACCATCGAGTTGGTTTTCCACCTAAGTGTCCCTGACAATTCAGAGAACTAGAAAATTTTCAATGATGATCATCAAATCATTTCCTTTTTGAAGAAAGCAAAAAAATTTGATGAGTTATGTTTCAAAGGTAGCGATTCTCCACCTCGAGAATTTGTGTCAAATATGGACCCTATAACAGGTGAAGAATATTTGCAACTCAAAGGGAATAAGATTCCCAAAGGATTAGTATCCTTAGAAAAGCTTTTTGACAAGCATGATCACCATGTTAAAAAGAAACTCTTAGATTCTAACTCATCTACTGAAGTGGAATAGATTAATCTAGGAATTGAAGCTAACCCCAAGATGGTGAACATTGGAAAATGTTGCAGGGTTGAAGAAAGAAGACAGTCTGCTTAGCTACTACAAGAGTATATTGATGTCTTAGCATATTCATATGAAGATAGAAAATAATTTTGGCCTAAAGAAGTACAACATGATATTCCCCTCAAGGCTAGAGCTTCAATCCCCATAGAGGCAGTACAATCCCAAGATCTCTGGAACAATTTTGGTGGAAGTGCAAAAGATACTAAATGCATGGATAATATTCCCTATCCATCATTCAACATGGATAGCTAATATCATCCTTGTTCGTAAGAAGAATGGTGAAATCCGCATTTGTGTAGATTTTAGAAATCTAAACCAATTGTCGCTCAAAGACAATTATCCACTTCCAGTGATGGACCAAGTCCTACAAAATGTAACTGGATCTGAAATGCTCTCCATGCTTGATAGATTTTCTGGCTACAATCAAATTGAAGTTAATTCAAGCGATCAACACAAAACTGCTTTCACGATGCCATGGGGAACCTTTGCATATCACAGGATGCCTTTTGGTTTGATCAACACTGGTGCCACATTCCAGCTTGCCATGGATCTAACTTTCAGCGATGTGATGGGTAAGTTTATCGTGGTGTATCTTGATGATTTCATAGTCTTCTCTAAGCAACGTCATGAACACTTCTACCACTTGAGGAAAATTCTTGAAAGATACCGTCAACATGGTATTTCCCTAAATCCCAAAAAGTCAACTTTTGGGGTGACAGAAGGTAAACTTCTTGGTCACGTTGTATCTATAGAGGGAATCAAGATTGAATTGGAAAGGGTCAATGTAATTAAATCTCTCTTTGTCATCAAGAATAAAGTTGTCCATTCCTTCTTTGGAAAGGTAAACTTCTTAAGGAGGTTTCTTCCAGACTTTGCTGAAAAGACTCGTCATATTGTAAATATGATGAAGGGTAACACCACATTCCATTGGATAGCAGAAGGGAAAACAACATTCGATGATATCAAGGAGGCCATTGCTCATGTGCCTGTGTTAGTCTACCCCAACTACACTAAAGATTTTGTCATGTGTAGTTATGCTTCCAAGCATACACTCTCAACAATTTTTGGTGCAGGAAAATGCTGAAGGCTTTGAATCTCCCATTGCATTCATGCTACCCCCTGAAGAATTATGAACTGAAATACTCTCAAATGGAGAAGCATGCTTTCACAGTTGTCAAATCCATCAAGCATTTTCAGTTCTACATTCTAAGTAGCCATGTCAAGGTTCTAGTCCCGGATTCAACTATTAAGTCTATCATAACACAACAGGAATTTGGAACAAAAAGAGGCAATTGGATTGCCAAGATTCAAGAATGTGATCTGGTAATTAAACCCACTAAGTTGATACGTGGACATGGACTTTGTCAGCTTATTGCTGAAAATAATCCAAATAAAGAAATTTCAAAGGATGAAGAAGTTTCAGATGATGAAGAGGTGGATCCAAGTACACTCCCAATGGTACTATTTGTTAGTACCACTAATAAATGGGATTCCAACATCACTCATTTCCTCACATATGGAGAATGGCCCAATCATGTGACTCCAAAGGAAAAGAGAACCATCAAGTTGAAATCAGCTAATTTTGTCTTATGGGACAATGGCTTGTACAAGTGTGCAATGGATGGGAATTTTCTCAGATGTGTTGATAAGGAACAACAACAAAAATTGTTGAAGTCTTATCATGACTTGTCATGTGGCAGACATTTCTCAGCATTGGTAACCGCTCACAAAATCTTGAGAGTGAAGTATTACTGGCCAATACTTTTTCAGGACAGGTACTCTTGGGTGTGTAAGTGTGAATTGTGCCAATAGTTCATTAGCTGACCTAGGTTGGCATCCTTTCCATTGAAACCTGTTGTGATTGAAGAACCTTTCCAACAGTGGGGAATCAACTTCATAGGTGCAGTTAATCCATCATCAAGTGAAAGACACATCTATGTTTTGATTGCTATTGACTATTTCACCAAGTGGGTGGAAGCAATACCTACCAAGCATGCTACTTTAGAAGTGGTGTGCAATTTCTTAAAGGAAAACATTATTTCCAAGTTCAGAGTGCGAAACAAGATCATTGCTGACAACGCTTCTGCCTTCTCTTCCAACGAGTTACTAAGTTTTGTTTTGAACATGACATAACTTTGTCACATTCTTCTGACTATTATCTACAAGGTAATGGTCAGGTGGAATCTAGCAACAAAAATTTGGTGACTATCATCCATAAGCTGGTAGAAAAGAATCAACGTTTGTGGTTGTGGCACAAGGCCTTGTTTGACACTTTGTGGGCATACATGATAACTCTGAAGCGAGAAATCGACATGTCTCCTTTTCAACTCTTGTACAGGTTGAATGCTAAGATTTCGATAACCTTGGAACTAGTAGCCCTAAAACTGGCTAAGGCCATTGAGGATGAGACGTTTGACAACTTTGTTGATAAGTGTATCATGTACCTCTCTGAATTGGAATAAAATTGGGTTCAAGTGGCTAACCGCATTGCGGAACACTAGGACCAAGTAAAGAATATTTTTTACAAAAAAGCCAAGTCTCGAGAATTTCAAATTGGTGACCTTGTTCTCCTGTGGTACAAATGAAGAGAACCAAAAGGTATGCATGAGAAATTTGACTCACTGTGGACAAGACCTTTCCAAATACATTAGCTGCATGGTGAGAACAGTTTCTTGTTAGCATACGGAGAAAAAATGCCATTTGCCCTTCCTCACAGTGGGCAACATCTCAAGCACTCTACACAATAAAGTACTTGGTATTGGTATGTAAATAATTTTTATTTTTAAGTCATTTTGAGTCTTTATGTTTTAAGTTATGTCGTCGTCGTCATCGCCTGACTCCAAGCCCAATGGATGGATAAAGGCACTTGAATTATAGAGTTCTTCTCCCTTCATTCATTTCAAAGAATGGATGAAGAAAGATCCCCAGTAGGAGCTGATTGTTATCATGAAATCTAGTAGCACTCGTTCCATGGATAACCCCCTACAAAACTTGTATGTTTCCTAGGTTCATGAAATTTAAGCACGCAAAATGAGGTGATTTTTGAGCCACCTTGTAATGTGTTCCAAAGCCTCAAACAATCAATTTGACCATTCCCTTATGTTCACCTCATGGAGACCTTCAGAACGAGCTCCTTCACAAAGTCTCACTATTCATACTTAGTCAAATTGTGAAATATGCAGTTGCACTCAAAAAGTGTGGCCCTTCTCATAGCCAAAATTGGCTAAGTGTTGAAAGTGCAAGGGCACTGAAAATCAGCGCCCCTACATAAAAGTGATTTTTTCAAAATATGTAAGAGCATTGAAAAAGTGCGCAATTACACTTTGTCTCCAGACTTAGCCACTTTTTGGCTCAAGCACACTTTTTCTTGTCTCTTGCCATTGTCGCTTATTGTGCCACTTTTTATGCCTCAATTAATTGGGTGACTTGAGTTAGGTTTTTATGTTTCCCATTCACTTAAAAGTGATTTTATTGTTTCATTTGTGATCTTCAACATATCTTCTCTTTGTTGGGCGCACATTTTCTTTCTCCAAAAATGCATTTTCTTGAGGATCTTCTCCTTGTTCATGTTAAGGTTTCGAATCCTTGTTTCAGGTATGGTTTTTATTCCTTTTTTAACTCTTCTCTTTACTTGTGTTTTATATTACAATTCTTTGATTACGTTTTTAATGATTGATAACTGTTTCTCCATGCATTGCCTTCCATTCATGTGTTTTCTTTCTCTCATGCGTTTTCAACCTTCTCTTTTATTTTTGTTGTTTTGTTTTAATGCACGAGAATTCTTCTCTTGCTGTTTTCACATTTTTTCTTTTCATCATGGTTTCTTCTCATTTCTTTTAACCATGCCTTCATCTATTGGTTTCCTTCATCGATCCACATCCTTTCTCTTCAAACACCGGCTGAGTTCTCTTTTGTTTCAACTTATCACTATTTACACCATAGTGTATTGGCATGTGAATGTAGGCTTTTTCTCCAAAATGCGTGGTGAAGGGATTTATTTCCATAAACATGTTATCATGCTTTGAAGGTCAAGCGTTAGTTTTCAATATCCTTGCATATTATTATTTAAGTCCATGCTTCATGTGCAGTGGCATTAAAAGAGTGTGCCTTTCCCAGATATCATGCAAACTCCCAAGTGCAGAGGTGCTAAAAAAGTGTGCCCTAACATCATAAGGAATTTTCCTAACACTAATGAAGTACAGGAGCACTATTTTTCAGTGCCCCTGCACCAAAGTCAACTTCCTTCAAAATGCAAGGGTGCTCATTTTTAGTGCCCTTACACTTTTCCCAATTTTTCTCCCAAACACCTCCAAACTTTCCAATTTTGTTTCAAACCTTCTTACGTCCACTTTGTGCATCATTTTGTGTGCCTTGTTATCTGCTCCACACTTTCTCATCATCATTACTCACCTCACGCATTCCCATGCTATTTAATGACTAACATTTTTTTTGACTCCACATCTTGCAATCTCTTTTGAAGATCCTCAAAGTTGATTGATCAAAGATTCAGTTGCTCTTAGATGACTACCAGAAAACCTTCGTATTCTTCAAAAGCAAAAGGAAAAATTAAATATAAGTATCAAAGTGTCTATCTGCCAATTGTAGTGGTCTCCAAGGTGTAAGAAATAAAAGACACAGAGGTTGGTCATCAAGACATGGTTGATTTTGTAGAGAAAATTGAGAAGAAGCCTCTTCCTGATCCTATGAGAGCAATTGTACATAGTAACCTACATTTGATAGCTATGTTCCCTACTGCTACTCACAATTTGAAATTAAGTGATTTTTGGTCTTATAAAGGTAGCAAAATAGAGTTATGAGATGCAGATGTGTGATCCATATGGTGTTGAAATTCAAGACATCCAAAGTAATCAGTCTTATGGACCCTTGAGAGAGCAAGTTGATCTACAATACCTAAAGGAGTTGATCATGCAAGTAGCTGAAAGCATTGAATATGAAGACAAAATCAAATAAATTACTTTAAGTAAGGAGGTACTTATTTCAATTGAAGAGTTTAATGAAGAAATAAGACCTCATGAAATGAGTATAAAGTTTGATATGCATCCTAAAGCAGTGAGTGAAGGTCTATAGTATGGTAAGACCTTAGTTGTGTTACCTGATGAAGGAGGTAAAGGGGAAAGAGAAGTGAAAGAATATAGTAAATAAGTAGACCAACTTGGGCATCAAGTCATGCAAGAGCTTGACTACTTAGACCTCATAAGAGATGAGGAAGCTATCAAAGAAGCAAAATTTGAGCTGATGAAGACTTCCACACAAGAGGAGGATGATGAAAAAGCAGTAAGGTAGATTTACCAAAGGAGGCAGTATAGTTCATTGAGGAGACTCACAAGTCTCAATGTGTTATGTTTAACTTTGTTGTGAGTTATGTAGGTACATGTCTGTTGGCAGAAGAAGCTCTTGATGGAGATCGAATAGGGAAGTTGATAAGAGAAGAGAATAATAAGTGTAATCAAGGGATTTCTTTTAGGTTTTGATTAGGAATGTTAGCAATAAACAATGAATGACAATGAAACCCAAAGATCTTACAAAATAAAAAGGAAGTAAAATACGAAATGATTATACCTAATCGCCGAGACTTCCATGATTCACTTTTGTAATACCTTCTTACTTGCTGGATGATGTTGCCCTCAGATTTGTCGCGCGAGCAAATCTGCAAATGCCTAAGTCCTACACCAAGCTTTGAAGGATTTATGCTATGTCTAAATGCCTATGCCTATCACTACAATTGTCAATGTCTATGCCTAAACAAATGCCAAGACTTGATCAAATGACTATAATGAATATTGAAATTGCCTATGAAAATAAGTATGCAAGTGAATAAATGCCTAGAATGTCTATGTAAAATGTCAGCATGTGCATGTGTATTCGAAAAGTGAGAGGAAAATGCCATTTTATAGAAAATTTTATTTTGAGTGGACGGATGAGATTAATTGATGATGAGAACCTAAAATGAGAGGTCCAGATTAAATTTGAGAATCCCTAATTAGGGTTAGGGAAAAATCCTTAATCGAATGGTCAGAATAATGTCTCAGATAATCAAATCGACAGTGGAGAATAAATGAGGAAATTAATTAAAGAAATAAAGATTTTCAAAAAATCAAGAAGATAAGATTTGAATTGAAGATCAGATTTGGAGAATCAAGAATCTGCCTAATTACTTGATTTTTAGAAGATTAGATACTATTTTGAATTAAATTAATTCAAAATAATGATTTTGTGAGATAATAAATAATCTTTTTCAAATTATTTATCAAAAGGGACTGACAGTTAAGATTGTGATGACATTTTAAATAATTTAATTTATTTAAAATGAGAGGAATATTAAATTGGCAATTAAATAATTAAATTTAATTATTTAATTTAGAAGATAAAATTAATTAATTAAATAAATTAATCAATTTATTTAATTAAGACAATTAGTGACATATTAAATAAATAAATGTAATTGATTTATTTAATAATCAAGAAGAAAAAAATGCAGAAAGGGAAATTAAATAAATTAAGAAATTTATTTAATTAAGGAAAGACTTGGACAATTAATGACATATTGAATAAATAAATAAAATTTATTTATTTAATAATCATGAAGAAAACAAAGACATGAATTAATTAAACAATTATAAATTATTTAATTAATAGTCGAATGTGGAGCAAGGACATAATTAAATGTATTAATTATGCTAGGACGAAAGTGGTAAAAATGAAGGTTGTAGCCTAGGTCATTTTTAGGTGTCTACAGTTTGCCCCTCTTTGTCATAATGTTGCTTGTCGCATTGTGAAAAAGAAAATAAGTCAAAGTCATGCCTTAATAAAGGTACAAAGTATCATTGCCCCCTCGGGAAATTTTCAAATTTTGGGTCAGCGATAGAAAAATTTGCAAAGGGTCCTGATAAATCAATTTAATGACCAGAATAACAACGGTGCAGTCGGTTTCAGATTCTGACATGTTTAAAGCAACTAACGAAGAAGTCAAAGGTGGTCAAATGAGCCTCTAGTATTGACCTTGTTTGAAAAATGTCATTTTGACCTTATAAATAGGTTGACAAAGGGGTAAAAGTCAATTCACTTTTACTATTTACCTTGCGAAATTCGAGAGTTAAGAGCGAAAGGCGTAGTAGCGAGGATGGTGATTCCAGTGTTAGAGCACTACGGGGAGATCGTGAGGACCTTCAGGTGGCCAGAGGGCTCAGAGCCAGCGGTATGTACCTTTAACTTATTTTGTCATTTTATCATTTTGCATGCCAAATTTAAGTTTCTAGGATAGCTAACAAGTGCGCCGCGACACAAATGCGTGCGCGTAAGCCACAATTGTCTACACGTTTGACACATTTGATGCGTCACGACACAAGTTCCAAGAAAAATTAGAGCAGAGTGGCTGGTCGCATTGCATTTGACAATTTTTGTGACACATTTGACTTTTTGTGTCGCAACTGACTACCTGAGTGCCGCAATTGCCAAATTGTAACACATTCAATCTTATTTGTTTGATGCAATTGTGACTTTGTGACGCAATCGCCAAAATGCAATGCAACTATTAAATTTCATGATGCAAGCAAGATAATGAGACACATCTGATATTTTGAACTGCATTTGATGTACGGTGTGACGCAATTGACTTTTTGTGATGCAATTGCCTGAATGCGACACTTTTGCCTTTTTCCTTGACTTTAGTTGATTTCGATGTTTGTGTATCCTTAGATGATTTTCATGATGTTGACAGTTGTCCAAAAAGTATTTATGCATTGTTCATCTTTTTGCGGAGGCAGCTTGCCCCTATTTATACGAGAGAGTAGACCGACCACCTTTCGGTTCGCCGATCAGTTGGGCCTGTGAGAGCGGCAGTGATTGATGCGACTGGGTTTATTCTATGCTGCATTCATGCTCACCATTCAAGCGAATAGGGGATTATTGACTGCACTATGCGAGCAATGGCATTCCAAGACCTGTTCCTTCCACCTACCGATAGGTGAGGCCACCATTACTTTGAAGGACGTCTATTGGATTCTCCAAGTACCTATTCAAGGGGAGTGGATCGTCTATGATCCACGGCATGGTGAGCAGACTTTCTGTGCCTACTATTGAGATCAGGGTTTGGACTGGGCATTCAGGGCTATGAGATCAAGTGGGAGTTCATGGCAGATCACTATGGTCGCTTCGATGCCTTCCTGGTGACTCTGATTGCTAGTATCCTAATTCCAGACCACCGAGGACATGGATTTTTAATTGGTTGGGGAGATGTCCTAGTTGGCATGCGATGAGACAGGACTATTTACACTTGGGGTCCTTGCTTACTTGGGACATTCTACCATCAGCCACATGATGTTGCTTACAGGAGAGGAGAGAGCATCTCCTACGGGACGACACTGATGATGATCTAGGCCTGGGAGCACATTCCCATATTCTGCCCTCCCATTGAGAGACCATAGCTGGCCGAGGGGATGCCCTACGCTTACTACTATGCCAGTGCACTATAGCAGACATAGATGGGTGAGACCAGTTGGTGGGCGACATTTATTTGGAGGCCATACAGAGACTGTGAGGCATGGGACGATGAGATCGAGCACCTTAGTTTCTGCAGACAGTACAAGTATCTTATTGGCAGGACAATGCAAACGTCTTTGATTATCGAGATGTATCTATTGTAGCATGTTCTTAGGCAGTTCAAAGAGCAGCAGGGTGTACCTGTGGGGATAGCCGAGTATGCCAGATCATCCCGAGAGTATGCGTGCTAGCCATGCTAGTGGCATTTGTGACACAGTAGATTGACAAGCTAGTGGCCCAGGCTTGGGGTTGGAGGGGAGGAGTAGCCGATCCAGGGACAACCCTAGATTATGATTTATGGTGGCAAGCACGCAGACCCGTGCTATTGATAGATCCTGATAGGCTAGCACCAGTGGACAGATGGTCAGTTATTCCATAGGTGCCATAAGCTAGGCGAGGTGGCAGAGGTAGAGATGGAGGCAGAGAGAGAGTTGGAGATGGAGGGAAGGGTGGAGATGGAGGCAAAGATGGAGGCATCTGTGGAGATGGAGGGAGAGGTGGAGACAGAGGCAGAGACGGAGGTAGGGGTGGGGATGATGGTAGAGACAGACATAGGTGATGGCGGGATGGACAGAGACAGGTTCAGAGGGTATGCCCATGAGTGGCGAGGGTTTCCTTAGATGCCATCCCTGAGGTTGGCAAGGAGGGAGAGAGAGAGGAGCAGCCTAGACAGGAGGGAGAGGGTGAGGAGAGACGGGAGGGGGAGGTGGCGGTGGGGGGACATGAGGAGGAGGTGGAGGTGGGGGGACAGGAGGAGGAGGTGGAGGTGAGGGGATGGGAGGAGGAGGTAGAGGTGGAAAAGGATGTGGCAGACGATGATGATGAGGGGGATGATACCATGGATGATGCCGAGAGACTCCTCTGATGGCGAATGGTGGAGGGAGAGGAGGAGATACCATCTACCTTAGGATTGCCACAGGATGCTATCGCATATTAGAGGGTAGCTGACCTACAGTAGAGATTGGACACGAGCACAGCACAGGTCAGGTCATTGTAGTCAGCTCTAGAGGTAGCCTGGGTAGAGCGAGATCAGGTGGTGATCCGTCAGCAGGATGTAGCTCAGTAGTGTATAGAGTTTGCAGCATTATGCACAGGGCCTATGGGAGACATGGCTCATGAGCTTGCCAAGGTGAGCACTAGACTAGGGTAGTACAAGACCCTATATGAGCAAGCAGTGCCACCATAGCGATGGAATCCTACCTTGTCCCAGTCACAATCGAGGACAGGCAGTGGAAACAGGTCAGGTAGTGTTAGTGGTACCAAGAGTCATACTAGTGTTGGACGGTCTATCTCGATAGGGCACACTTCAGGGCATAGGTCACATCATTTGCACCGGCATACTCCTAGTCCTGGGTCGACTGGTTCAGTATAGAGATCAACACAGGTACATCCACCAGTTGGTGATCTATCTACTGCTCAGAGTCAGGCAGCAATGACATCACAAATGTCCTTTACAATTGAGATGACACTGTCCTTTGCAGCTCCCTCAGTGGCACAAGCAGAGGTTGTGATAGGTCCTATTTTTTTAGAGCCAGTGACAGAGCTTTAGCTGCCACATTCATCGCCTCGAGGGGATGATGAGAGACTACCCTAGGGGCCTTTTTCTATTCTGACACACTATGTATATTATTGAACCTGCGAGCTCCATTTTTGGGATATCTCTTGACTTTATCCTGTGACATTGTACATTTTTGAGATGATACTATATGATGATGCAGTTTTGATGTGGCCTACATGTCTTATGTGATATTCTTTAATTTAAAGCCTTATGATATGATTTATGATGCATGATGCTTAATTTATGATGCCATGTATGTCCTATGATGCCTATTTGTGATTTTGATGCCATGATGATGCAATGCTTATTTATATGAGTATGTTAATGATGTGCATAATGTATTTAGTAAAAGATGCAGTGCTGATGATTATGTTAATGCACTGTTTGCGATTATGTATATGATTTAATGTCATGGATAATATATGTATGGACCTAATGCAATGTTTATATGATCATGTATGCACTTATATTTTTTGATGTCACAGGATATTATTGTGAGATGGATGAGAGAAGATGACAAAGCTTGATGAGAGAAGATGACCAGACCAAAGAAGAGAAGATGACGAGACCTATGAAAATGCATGTTAATTCCTAGACCAAATCCTTCAAAGCTTTACCATAGGACATTAGTACTTATTTCTCTTAATCATCATTGGGCAGACTATTGTAATGGCCAAGAAACACCATGATATGACATAGATCAAGGTGTGCAAGGTTGCAACATCACGTAAGACAAATAGTCACGGACAAGGATGATCATGACTCATACTAGGAGCGTGCTTGCCCTAGTCTTTTTTCCATAATCAACCACATGCAAAAAAAAGACAAGGACAAATTATGAAACGTCGCTGCTTCTCTAAATCCTGTTTCCAGGACATCCTTGAGAAACTAGTAGCATGATTGTCAAAATACAAAAAGAAAGAGTCCTTACCATGATATGTCATTGTTTTTCTAAATCCAAAAATCAAGATCTCGCTGAGAAACTAGTAGTCATGCATGTCAATTAACATGATACGTCACTGCTCCTCTAAATCCTACTTAGTGGGATCTTGCTGAAAAACTAATATCATGATAAAAACTAAAAGACAATTGTCAAGTGTTTGCCAAGTGCGTCTGGATATCCATTGTTCTAATGCCAAGATGCCATGTTTGATAATGTTGAGATGTCGAAATGTTTAAAGTTTTAATGACCTTGGAAAATGTCAAGAATTGGTGAATTCAGGAAGGACACATCTTGAATAATGCCGATGTCAAGAGGGTTTGATCCCTAATGGTCGTAAGGGGTCCCTCAAAATAATGACGATGCCTAGGAAGGACACATCCTAAGGCATAAATGATAGAGTTGGTTCTTCAGAAGGACACATATGAAGATTACTGATGTCACGAAGAGTGATCTTTAGATGTCAAGAGGATCACTCAAAATGTCGAATGATGATGACGACGCCTACGAAGGACACATCCTAAGGCATAAATGACAGAGGTTATTGTTTAGAAGGACTCATCTAAAGACTAACTGAAATTTGATAGTTTGACCGGTTTGTGATGATTTGACTTGCTTTGACTGAGTTTGACTTGTGTTTAACTATATGTCAATATTGCCTTGATGATATAAGTGATGTGCTGATGAGATTGCCATGCTAAATAAATGATTGTTTTACTTTGTTTTAGGAGTTTTTCCGTGTGGAAAATGATTGAAGACTTTTGACGTGTGTGCTAGTGTAGTGCCATGAACCCTAATAGACTGACCTAGTGCGGCCTTGGGGGCTCATCGATAGATGGCCTTGCCTACGCCATACACTCAGAGACCTCATAGTTCGACACAACCAATGACTTTGTCTTGATGAGCAAAGATTGCGTCATGATTTTATTTTGAAAAACCTAAAAGGACTGACTTAATGTCTCAGGGACTCAAAATGTGAGTCTTGCTTATATAGCAAGTGCACAGAGACAACGTAGTTCGACAATGATAAAGACTGATTGATATGACTGACTTTGACAAGAGATGACAATGTGTTTGCGCTTTTCGATCAGTTTGATGTTTTTGTTTGTAGTTTTC
Organism: Sequoia sempervirens; assembly: GCA_007258455.2. Lineage (NCBI taxonomy): Eukaryota > Viridiplantae > Streptophyta > Pinopsida > Cupressales > Cupressaceae > Sequoia > Sequoia sempervirens. Next base: position 244,960,841 of record VDFB02379711.1, read on the forward strand.
TTTAGGACATTTTATGATTTTTAGGTCTTTTTTTAGGACATTTTTCCATTTTTTTTTTGGTCTTTATTCAGGACTTTTTATGATATTTTTGTCTTTTTTAGGACATTTTATGATGTTTTTGTCTTTTTTCAAGACTTTTTTTGATGTTTTTGTCTTTTTTTAGGACTTTTTGGCCAATGTTTTTGTTTTTTTTAGGACTTTTTACCAATTTCCAAGATCATGTGCGACATCCATTGTAGTTTCATGATAAATGTTTTGCCCCCAGTTAGGTCCAAGACTTAGCCGTTTGTAGGGAATATGGACGAGATGCTGCTCGTTTACTAGATGGACAGTCATCAGGACTTGATGTCAATCATTTATCTACTATGATAGGTAGGGTAGGATGTGGTGGGGATTTGCGGAATAATGGAAAAAGTACCTTTCATCCTAGGCCAAGTTAGACAAAGTGACAGTAGATGGTAGAGCAATGATTGATTACACATGGTGCCTGTTTGCCAGGTTTTCACCATGGTACTTGTCCAAAACACCTGGTTTCCAGGTTTTCACTATTGGATGAATCATTTTTCTCTTTACTATTTTCTTGATTTTTTGATTTTTAATTTTTTAATTTTTTTTTGTATTTTATGGTTTGTAGCTCTATCCTCTGATGCTATGCATAGAACCTTCAGAGATGTAAACTGTTGATGGGCTCTGTCAATTATTCTCCATCTAGAGTTGCCAGTTGATAAGCTCCAGAACCAAAAGAAGATATGATAATGTATGGACCCAGCCAGTTTGGTTCAAATTTTCTTGACTTTTCTCTGTCTGCTTGGTTCTTGGGGTTCTGCATGAGAACTAGGTCTCCAATGTCAAACTTTCAGACCATAACCTTTTTATTGTAGCTATGAAAAAGACGTTTCTGATATGCTTGGAGATGGTTTAGTGAATTTTGTCTTCCTTCTTCCAGCATTTCTAGCTCGTGCAAGTGTGATTGTCGATACTCCTCTTCATTAGTGAGAACCTTCAGGGAGACTCATAGCGAAGGAATTTTGACCTCAATGGGTAAGATGGCCTCAGCGCCAAAGACTAGGACAAATGGGGTGGCCCCTATAGGTGTATGAATGCTAGTTTGGTAAGCCCACAGAGTAGGGTTGAGTTGTATGTGCCAATCACGGCCAACATCATTGATAGTCTTTTTGAGAATTTTGACAATGGTTTTATTGGATCCCTCAGCTTGGCCGTTTCCTTGTGGGTAGTATGGAGATGAAAAGTGGTGTTGGATATGGAATCGCTCACATAACTCACGTATATTTTAGTTTTTAAATAGACGTCTGTTGTCAGTGATGATGGATTGCAGAAAGCCATACTGACAAATGATGTAGTTAAGGATGAACTTCGATATTTGTTTGCTGGTAATATATATCAATGGGATGGCTTCAATCCACTTTGTGAAATACTCAGTGGCGGTAATAATGAATTTGTGGCTGTTGGATGAGGTTGGATGAATCTTACCCACGAGATCGAGTCCCCATTGAGCAAAGGGCCAAGGAGAAGTGATTGGCTGAAGTTCTTGTGCTGGAGCATGGACCAAATCATTGTAAATTTGACTTTTGTGACAAGTCCCGACATATTCAATTACATATTTTTCCATTGTTGGCCAATAATACCTAAGTCTCATTACCTTCTTAGCTAGAGTAGGACCACTCGAATGAGATCCGCATATACCGTTGTGCACTTCTCGTAAGGTCGTACATGCTTCGTCGGTGTCAAGACATCTAAGGAGGGTATCGTCAAAACTACAGTGGTAAAGGGTGTCATTGACAATGGCATACCTTGCATATTTCCTAATGAAGGACTTCCTTTGGTTATTGGATAGGTTTAGTGGAAGGGTTTGAGACTTTAGGTAGTCGTAAATGTCTTGATACTAGGGAGACTTGGGACCAACAAGTTCGCAAACCATTTCTGATTCTGGGATATCATATGCCGATATGAAGAGCTGTTCTACTAAGAACTCAAATTGTGACACATTTTTAGGGATGTCCAAGAGAGAACTAATAGTAGCCATTGCATCAGCTACCTTATTCTGTGCCCTAAGGATTTGTTTAAAAGAAATCAATTGGAATTATGTCAGGAAACTGTCCACCATCCTCTTGTAGGGAAGCAACTTCTCATCCTTTGTTTCATAGTCATCATTCACTTGGTTGATCATGAGCTAGGAATCCCCAAATACAAGCAACATCTGAATTTTCCATTTGATTGCCAACTTGAGACCTGTGACTAGTGCTTCATATTCGGCAATGTTATTTGTACAAGGGAAAGCGATCTTGAATGACTTAGGAATTGAATCCCCTTGTGGTGTGATAAATAAGATTCTAGCACCTGAGCCATGACCAGTATGAGACCCATCAAAATATAGCTTCCATGGTGCTGCCGGTTCCACAAGAAAAATGGACCTATCAGGAAAATCAGTTACTAGTGGATGAGTGACTTGGATTGGTGCATTTGCCAGTTGATCTACTATTACCTACCCTTTTATTGCCTTACACTCGACATATTGTATGTCATACTCACTTAGTATCATGACCCATTTTTCCAGTCGACCTGTTAATGCCGCCCGACTTAAGAGATATTTCAGTGGATCAATCTTGGCGACTAGCTGTGTCTGATGACTGAGCATATAGTGTCATAGTTTTTGGGATGCAAAGAAAACAATGAGGAATGTACATTCAATGTATGTGTAGTTCAACTCATACCCTATCAGTGTGCGACTAATGTAATAGATTGCTCTTTCTTTTCTTTCATGATCCTTTTGTGCCAACAATGCCCCCAGTGCTGAACTAGTAGTCGAGATGTATAGAATTAATGGCTTTCCATGAATAGGAGGCATGAGGACTGGTGTTGACAGTAGGTAATCTTTGATTTGCTGGAAGGCATTTTTACATTTATCTATCCATACAAAGGGGATACCCTTGCGCAACAGATACTGAAACGGATGACACTTATCTGCCAATTGGGCTATGAAATGCCAGATAGATTGTACTCTGCCTTGCAGAGTTCTGAGTTCACTGATTCCTCTGGGTGGAGGCATGTCTATGATTGCTTTGACCTTTGTCAGATCAACCTCTATGCCTCTTTGGGAAACTATGTACCCCAAGAGTTTACCTGATGTGACCCCAAAAACACACTTCTTTGGGTTTAATCAAACTTTGTACTCTTCAAGTCTCTTGAAAATTGTGTTGAGTACCTTCAAATGATCTTTCCTTGTTGCTGATTTGGCCTATAGGTCATCTACATAATCTTCCATTATTTTGTGCATCATGTTGTGAAAGATCATGGTCATAGCCCTTTGATATGTGGCACCTACATTTTTGAGACCAAATGGCATGACGTTCCAACAATATGTACCCCATGGGCAAGTAAATGCTGTTTTGTGCTGATCTTCAGGAGCAATGCAAATCTGATTATAGCTGGAGAAACCATCCATCAGGGAGAGCATCTCATATCCTACAGTTAGGTCAACTATGATGTCAATGTTGGGAAGAGGAAAATCATCCTTTGGACATGCTTTCTTTAGATCCTGAAAGTCTGTACATACACGAATCAGCCCATTTGGCTTTGTCACCGGCACTAGGTTGGAAATCCATTCAACATAATCTATAGACCTTATGAATCTGGCATCCAGTAATTCCTTTAACTCAGCCTTGATCAATAGAGCAACTTGAGGGTGAATTTTGCTCAACTTCTGCTTGATTGGTTTAGCATTAGGTAATAGTGGCAGATGATGCAGAACTAGTTCGAGGTCCAATCTTGGCATGTCAGCATAGGACCATGCAAAGTTGATTTTCTGTTCTGCAAAGAATTTATGAAATTCTGGTTTCTCTTCATCAGTCAATGAGGCAGCAAAGAGGACCATCTTGGGATCCTCTATAGTTGAAATGTTATCCTCTATTATGTCCTCAATAAGCATGGCCGATTTCTCCTGTTGCAGGGGGAGAAAGTCCAGTCCTCCATCTTTGGGCACCTCAGAGAGGTTTTCACCCATAGATACATCCTTTATTTTTACTATTTTATCTTCAAGAGGTGCCTTTCGATTTTCACCTAGAGACGTTTCACTTTTTGTTTTATTTTTACTTTTACTTTTGCGACTAGAGGACTGAATAGTCTCACCGAAGTATGTTGTGCAGTCTAAATCAATAGAAAATCCTAATTTGTGGTCCCCACTGGGTATGCCTTCTCTCAGTCCCATAAATTCAGCAATTGCCTCATCATTCTTAAATGTATCTAGCACTGGCGGTCCTTACTGGTCCCAATCGACTAGCTCAGGGTAAACTAAGGAGATGCCATCGTCAATGCTGGTAAATTGTGGTGAGGATGTGGACAACATGTAGAAAGACTCCGTGATGTTGTATATGAGGTTATCATCATCCAACTCGACATCGGACTCTATCCAATATTCTCCTTCACTAGTGTCATATTTGTTGTCAAAATAGGGAGTGAATGTTTTAGAGCCCTGGTTGTCAATGTCATCTGATACCTTGGATAGATTGGACTGATGGGGTTCAGATGATGGGTTTTGTACAACATGGGAGGTGGTAGTAGGACTTTGACTATTTGGTGCCTATTCAATTTTGAATGTTTGCAAAAACCGTTGTTCAGAGGTCAGTTCCCCTGGTTCGACAAACAAATCATCAAGACAATAGTAACTTAAGGATCACTCTGAGCCAAATTCCCACTCATGGGAGTCCATTTCGGTGAGGGTTTCCCTAGTAGTCTCAACACTATTCGAAGCATGTACTCACTCATTTGAAAGTCCAGAGGTACGTCGATCGTCATTGTCAGGTGATCCAAACCCTAATCCAAGATACTTCAGAATTTGAAAAGTTTTTATGGCTTCCCTTCAACCAGTTTTACCTTTTCCTAGGCCACTAGTACTGTCATAGCCTTTGGCCTTCATTATGTCATAACCTTTGCCATATCTTTGAACTATTAATGGGGGTAGTGTGATAGTATCCTCATAGATCCATCTTGTAATGTCAGCAAGGTCTTCCTCACTCATGTCTCCCCACTTGATAAAAATTGTATTCAGTGGAACTTTGAAGGTTTCTTGAGGTTCCATTCTGAAACATGGCCGACCATAGTCCTTGGGAGACCTAGGCATTGTTGTTATGTTGTATGCTGTGTGCAATTTGAATTCTCTGCAGCCAAGGTCTTGGATTTTGATAGTGGATTCAGTCTTAGGGCTAGTGGAAGGTGGTGGTATGGTGGTAGATGTGGATGGAATGGATGTGGAAGATGGCTTGAGTGTGGATGGGTCGATATATTTGGATGACGAAGAGCCAGATGCTTCTCGGTTAATAGGTACTCTATTTTTGGAGATACCCCTTAAGTTGGTACAATATTGGAAAGGTTTGGGGTCTCCATATATGGTTATTTCAGTGCCGTCAAATGGAAACTTGAGACATTGGTGGTATGTGGACGGGACAACTTTTAAGGCGTGAATCCATGGACGGCCTAGCAATATGTTATACGGTAGTTCCAAATCTAGGACCTGGCAGGTCGTGTCCACGATGACCGGTACCACTCTAATTGGGAGAGAGATAATGCCCCATGAAGAGCATTCCTCATCATTGTATGCTTTGATCACCATACTTTTCGTTGGGTCTATGCATGCATCAGAGAACCCGAGAGCCTTAACCAATTTGAGGGAGCATATGTTCAATCTTGCTCCGCCATCTACTAAAACCCGTCTAACTTTGTGCTTGTGGATAAAAGTTTCTATGTGTAATGCGTCATTGTGGTTGGTTTTATGTGATGAGTAATCTTGATCTGAGAAGGTGACATGGTGCGACATAGTGAGATATCCCACCATAGTTTCAAATTGATTGACATCGATGTCCTTGGGGACCGAAGACTCTAGGATAGTTTTATCTAATATTTCTTTGTGCGTGGGAGAGATACGAAGCAGCTCAAGGATAGATATTTGTGCGGGAGTTTTTCCTAGTTGATCGATAAGATTGAATTGACTTTTGGGTTTCCATTGCTTTGTGGTCAGTATAGGTTCTGGCTATTTAGCAAGTGGAGCAGGTTGTGATTGTTTAGTAGATGGGCCTGGTATAGTGATTTTGGCTTGTCTAGTAGGAGGTGGACTAGCTATAGTGACCTTGCCACTTTGAGTAGTAGCATTACATTGGGGTGCTCTTTTAACCGTAATGGTATTGATGTATTCATTGTTAGTTCAGACATTGTTTATAATAGGTCCACCAAAATAGTCATACTTTACTTGAGTTAAGTTAGCTTGATTCTGTGGACCTGAAGTGGAATCATTATGAGAACCATGGTCCTGCAGTGGATTCTTGTGGATAGTATGATCTGAATTGGAGGCGAATTGTTATTCACCCACTTTAATGGTGCGACTTTCGATAAGATCTTGTATTATGTTTTTCAATTGTCGACAGTTAGAGGTTGTATGCCCTTTTGCTCGATGGTATTCGCAAAGTGCATTTTCATTCCACCATGCTGGTTTGAATTGTCCTAGGTCATACAGTTTTGGTTCCGAAAATATGATGACCCCATGCTGGAGGCATTTCTTAAGGACTTCTTCAATGGGTTCACCCAAATGGGTGTATGTGCAACCCCTAGAAAATTGTCTCATCTGACGCTATTGTCCTTGATTATTTTGACTGCTTTGGTTTTTTGAAGAAGTATGGGGAGGAGGTGTCACTGTCGTTGTTGGTCTATTTTGTTGTTGAACCCCTTTCAGGGCCAATACAGGACCTATAGTGTTTGCAGTCTTGGCATCAACAACACCGTCATTTGTAACATGCTTATTTTTAACCCAATATTTGTTTTTGTTGGTGGGTGGATTGACGTTTGTGTTTTTGGAACCATATCTCAGTTTTCCCTTTGTGATAAGGGCTTTCTCAATCTAGACCCCTTTTTCAACTAATTCTGTGAAGTTTGTGCAACAATGTATTTGTAATGCAAATTTTAGGGGCCCTAGAAGTGTTTGGACAAACATGTCAACTTTTTCCCTTTCGAGGATGTCAATGGGACATCGACTAGCGAGGCTTCTCCATTTTTTAAAGAATGGGATAAATGTCTCACTAGCATCTTCTTGCATGAGATTGCACAAGCTAGTGATAGAGGTATCCATGTCGATATTGTGCGCGTAATTTCTTATGAATTTTTGTTTAAGCTCATCCCATGTCTAGATATCCTTTTGAGTTGAAAACCATTCAAGGGCTTGACCCGCCAGACTTTTAGAAAAAAGTCTCATCATGTATGTTTGTTTGTAGGTGATGTCCATACAATTGGTTACAAATTCGTGAACATGTTCAATGGGATTTGTCTTGTCTCTATATTTTGTGAAGTTGGGTTACACATATCCTAGCGGAAATGGAGGCATGTATAAGCTCGTGTCGAATGTGTATACATTTAGGTCATGATATTTCTGATTTCTTGCCTGAAATGTACATGTTTTGGATAGTTTTCTCCATATCCCTCATTCTTGTTTTGAGGGAATCCATATTAGGGTCGTTTATGTTTCCGTACGTTGGATTTCCTGGTACACCATGTGTTCCTATTTGTTGTGTGTGAATGCTATTGTATTGTGGTAGTGTGGATTGTTGTGATATGTATGATGTATGCAAATTGACTTGTTGATATTGGAAGTTATGATTGGGTGCATGTTGATGAGTATGAATGTTAGATGAGTAGGTTGGGATGTGTCCCCCAGCCATGTGTGTCGTTATTTATGGGATGTTATGACCATGGATGTTATGGTGTGTTAATGATGTCATGGGTTGTGTTATTTGGCCACCTTGTGTAAATTGTTGATTTTGTACAAGGGGAACATTTGTGTTTGTACCTTGGGAGGCAATGACATTTGACTGTGTTGTCATGTTAAATTTTTGTTGTTGTTCTTGGATAAAAATGCATCCCTTGCCCCCTCCCAAAGGATTTTGTGAAATACCACTGAGCGGATGTGTCAAAGGTGTACTCATGGTAGTAGATGAAACTATCAAGGGGGGATTGTTGTGTCTTGATGATGCCCCCGTGGCATTTTTTGTCATGGCATTTACTATCATGGTATTGATGGTCTTGGAGATGTTTGGAATGTTGGAAGTGGCATGCACTATCATTGTAGTGTCAATAGGAGTATTGCTCATAGTGTTTGGAGGTTGACCAGTATGTGACATGCTATGTGCATTGTTGGAATTAGGGTTAGGGGGTGTCAAATTTAGCTTGTTAATGTCAAATCCTTGTGGTAACTTAGCTCCTTCACTCAAGAGCATAGCTAAGAATCTGTCTCTATCTTGATGGACCATTGTTTCAACGAGTTGACAGGCCTCTGGGTCTTGTGCCAATGCCTCTAAGTTTTCCTGAAGTAGTTGGCCATTTTCATCTTTTTGCAAGAATGGTTTGAATGGACTGTTTGATGAGGATTGTGTTGTCATTGGAGGTTGATTGTCTAAATTGGAAAATGGATCGTAAAAGGTCCAGTTTGGGTCATGTGGAGGATTGTTGGTAGTAAATGTGGGGTCTTGTTAAAATTTTTCCATTTGTCTCTTTTGTTTTTGAAGTCTAGTTTCAACCATAAATGAGATTGCTCAAATGGGAATGACAACTAAATGCAAGTATGACACTAGTTCAAAATGACGACTAGAATGACTAATGTTTTTGGATTTTTGTGAATAGGATATGCAATGTGTAACAAATTAAGACAAGGTTATCTAAGCACTTCTAAGCTTGAACTTTGTTTTCAATTTTTATTGCTAAAGGACTTTGTTGAAAATGACAAGGTGACAAGGTCTAAATGACTAGTGAGTTTTTCTAACTAGACTTTTGAGTTGGAAAAAATCTCACAAAAGAGGACAATAACTAAAAAGGGGGTTTGATAACTTAGTCCAAGAGGGCCTAATTTTGAAAACAATGACTTTGCAAAGTGTGCTTAATATTTTCCTAATCTTAAGTATGCAAAATGTGAACCTAGGGATAATCTAATGCCAAATGTATGCAACAAAAAAGAATGAAGTATGAAACCTATGGTGACAAATGCAATGTAATGGTCAAGACTTTGAGCAATTTCAAGTTTGGTTTCTGACAGAATCTCCCTAGAAACAATGGTTGACAAATGGTGGACAATTTGAAGACCTCAGGTGTTTAATGTGAAGTTTTAAATTTTGACAGGCAAATGCATCGTTTGAAGCTGCAAATGCGTCACAGTTTAGCAAATGCAGTTTGTTTGTTTCAATTGTGGCTTTTGGACTGTCAAATGTGACTCAATTTAGCATATGTAGCTTTTCAATGTTCAAATGTGTCGTGATACCTACAGATGCAGCGTTATAAGTGTCAGATGCAGTTTAATAGAGCAGTTGCGTTGCAGAAAATTAGTTGCGGTTCGACAAATGCGACTCAGTTTAATTTCAAGATGATTTTCTTGTCGTTTTGATGGAAATTTTTTTGTTTCAAACTGTGATAAAACTAGAAAACATTTGAAAAATACAGAGTTTTGAATGTAACCAAACACACATCAGATTAGCACAATCCTAGGTTAGGCCGTGACAATATTCGCTAGATTCCACGTGGGTTTCCCCAACTGCATATCTGTAGCGTATGAATTCAGAAGCTTGGTTGCAAAGGCTCCCCCTTATAGTGCACTCTCTTCTCAGACCAACCAAGCTTCCAACACCCATGAAACTCCCATGGCGAGCTGATCACCTCTACTACAAACTGTAAAAGTGTGGATGCCTTCACACCGACTAGTGCTGCGCTAGCAAATAAAAGGATTTTGGCTTTCTATACAAGAGTTTTTAGTTAGGGACCCCCATTCAAGTGGCCATACATGGGGCAAGAGATTAATCACTAATAAGGTGGCACTCTAGCCTGAAGAGGTTAAGCTCAACAGGGTTTAAGGGAGTACAACTCCGTCTGTATGACACATCCGCACAAGCAACCTTAGGTTTTACCTTAAGGTTTAAATTTATATACCGATTGGGGGTAGCTTGGCTTTAGCTCCATTGCCGATTTGAGTCATGTTGGGGTGATGAAATCCCCAGGAAGGCCCAATTTCTAGAGTTGGTAACCGTTTCTCTTACACCCAAGATCGCCCGAAAGTGCAAGGGGAGAAGATACTCTGATATACCAAGTCAAGGTAATAACAAATAAAGATGGGTCTAGTTTTCTGATCATGAGGTTTTCACCTAGTGAGAGCATACTCACCTACCATCTTGCAAAAACATTCAATCAAAGAAGGCATGAATGTTATTTTTAGGTACACCAAAGTTAAATGTTTGCTAATCTATGAAAAAAAAGCACAATGTTTGTTTTATTTTGTCTTCGACATTTGAATTTGCAAATAAAATATTAGTAGTCTCTTTATGCAAATAAAATATTAGTAGTCTCTTTATGCAATGATCTTTGACACCTAAATAATAACCGCCACACACTACAAATGAAGATTAGTAACACAAAAATCTAAGCTAGCCAACATGTAGGAATGAAAAACTAGGAAATCAGAAGACTAGAAAACTAGAAAAGAAACCATAAACCAAAAAACCTAAAATCTGAAAATCAAAATGTCAAAATTGAAAGAAAGTTTTTTTTACCAGTTAGATGCAGCGCGACAGAGCAGATGTGTCATTTAGGACTTTGAATGTGGCACGACAGGTTAGGTGCGTCGTTCCAGATATTGATTACGACTTATTAGGGCGATGTCAGCTCTTTTGTCTGTGTATGCATCGCAATGCATTAAATGCGTCATGATATTTTTTAAAAAATAGTTGCATCGATCCGTACCTGTACCTGCAAAACAATAGAAAACACAAAAAAAAGTATCGAAAACTAGAAAAACGGAGTCGGGTTCACCAATGTAATCAAGGGATTTCTTTTAGGTTTTGATTAGGAATGTTAGCAATAAACAATTAATGACAATGAAACCCAAAGATCTTACAAAATACAAAGGAAGTAAAATACGAAACGATTATACTTGATCGCCGAGACTTCCATGATTCACTTTTGTAATACCTTCTTACTTGCTGGATGATGTTGCCCTTAGATTCATCGTGCGAGCAAATTTGCAAATGCCTAAGTCCTACACCAAGCTTTGAAGGATTTATGCTATGTCTAAATGCCTATGCCTATCACTACAATTGTCAATGTCTATGCCTAAACAAATGCCAAGACTTGATCAAATAACTATAATGAATATTGAAATTTCCTATGAAAATAAATGTGCAAGTGAATAAATTCCTAGAATGTCTATGTAAAATGTCAGCCTGTGCGTGTGTATTCAAAAAGTGAGGAAAATTTCATTTTATAGAAAATATCATTTTGAGTGGACATATGAGATTAATTGATGATGAGAACCTAAAATGAGAGGTCCAGATTAAATATGAGAATCCCTAATTAGGGTTAGGGAAAAATCCTTAATCGAACGGTCAGAATAATGTCTCAGATAATCAGATCGACGGTGGAGAATAAATGAGGAAATTAATTAAAGAAATAAATATTTTCAAAAAATCAAGAAGATAAGATTGCCTGATTTGTGAGATTCGAAAAATCAAGAAGATAAAATTTGAACTGAAGATTAGATTTGGAGAATTAAGAATCTGCCCGATTACTTGATTTTTAGAAGATTAGATACTATTTTGAATTAAATTAATTCAAAATAATGATTTTGTGAGATAATAAATAATCTTTTTCAAATTATTTATCAAAAGGGTCTGACAGTTAAGATTGTGATGACATTTTAAATAATTAAATTTATTTAAAATGAGAGGAATATTAAATTGGAAATTAAATAATTAAATTTAATTATTTAATTTAGAAGATAAGATTAATTAATTAAATATATTAATCAATTTATTTAATTAAGACAATTAGTGACATATTAAATAAATAAATGTAATTCATTTATTTAATAATCAGGAAGAAAAACAGATACAGAAAGGGAAATTAAATAAATTAAGAAATTTATTTAATTAAGGAAAGACTTAGACAATTAATGATGTATTTAATAAATAAATAAAATTTATTTATTTAATAATCATGAAGAAAACAAAGACATGAATTTATTAAATAATTATAAATTATTTAATTAATAGTTGAATGTGGACCAAGGACATAATTAAATGTATTAATTATGCTAGGATGAAAGTGGTAAAAATGAAGCTTGCAGGCCTAGGTCATTTTTAGGTGTCTACAATAAGAAGAAAGTCACATATGAGACAAATATGGTGAAAAAGGATGCACCTCAAGAACTAGTGGAATAAAAAAAGGTCAAGATACTTCTAAGGGAGAAGAGTTATACAAAGAGAACAAGATCATATAAGTGAAAGGAAAATTTAAGGAAAAGGTATGTATAATAGACTTGGAAAAGACAATTACACTTTAAGAGCCAAGAAATTATAAAGAAGAACAAGAAGCTGATAAGAAAGCTAGAGCATGCAATAATATGAAGGAAATAGGAAATGAAATAGGGGATATGAAGCATATTTTGGTTCAAGAACAAGTCCTTAGAATCATAGAAAAGCAAGGTCTAAAAAGAAACTAGTGGAGATTTAGTTGTGTTAAAAGTGAATTGATTGGGAAGATGTGGGCAGCTAATAAATACATAGGCAATAAGAACTTGGGCAATGTATTTTGAAGACGATAATGCATGAGAAAATGAATTCATTGATAGTTAAGGATGGATACCTTAGAATCCATTATGAGAATGAAGATTGTGAGAACACCAAAAAAAGAAGGTTCCACTATGAAAACATTAAAGCTTGGAAGAGTGACAAGGAATGGAGTCAAGAGTCTAATGAAGATGTGATTATCTCTGACATGTTTGCTGAATATATGCATGTATATGTTAAAATTGTATGAGGAAGGTTGGCACCAAGAAGAAAAAAGTTGCTCATTTGAAGAGCATGCTAAATAAATTCAATCCTTACCATTCCAAAGAAGACCATGGACCCAAGACGGTATGAGGATCAAAATGAAGAAAAGAAAGGTGAATAGATGAATGATAGAGATGGAGAAATCATAAACAACAATAACATGACTAGGAAGCAACAAGAAATGACGAAAATTCATGAGTAGTTTCCCAAAGAGACACCAAAGCAGCTTGAGGTAATTTTCGACAAGAAAATGTTCAAAAAAACAAGAGGTAAAGAGTACTTTTAATATTCGATCAAATGGAGGAATCAACCAGTTGAAGATTCAAGATGGATGATTGCATCAAGTTGGGTACAAGAGTGGAAGAATTTATGCACAATAAAACCAAATGATGGAAGCTCTTTTTTTCTCCTTGGTAGTATGATGCAAAAGCATCATTGCTAGCTAGAGATAGATAATAATATTATCATAAGGTGTAGGTTGATAGGTATGTTCCAAGTTTGTTTCCCTCCATGTGTATGTAGTTAAAATTTCAAATTTGCGTAAATGTTATTAAGGAGGTAAATAAGGCCTTGTAAATGAGTTGTAAAGGTCAAGTTTGGTTTGGTCTGAGTGATTGTAGACTAAATAATGCCATGAATCCTTATCATCATGTAAATGAGGTGGAAAGGGAATCATATAGGGTTCGTTGAGCTTCTTTAGGGTTAGTTGAGTGACTTTAGGAGAAGGTTTTGATGAACTAAAGATAGGAAAATGACCTTTTCTTAGTAAATACGTGAGAATTATGAATGTATAGATGATGCATGATAAAAATAATGCAATTGTGTGAAATTTTAGGTGATTTTATTAAGTTTTAGTCATGTTTCTATAAAATTCTCATACTGTCAATGACAGGACAACAAGCTAAAGTTTGATAGGAGAAATTTAGAGCAATCCTTTCACTATTGTGAAGGTTTAGACACTTCAACAATGTTTAAACAAGGCCAATTAAATTTATTTGAATTCTTGACACCTAGTTTTGTGATTTTTAGACCTAATTATGTGTTTTTTGTCCTCAAACTAGGGCAAGGGCTTACTTTATGTTTCCATCAGCAAAAACTCTCCAAATTTTGGTTTCTTGATGTTTACAAGTTCATAGAAAAGTGTGCCAAGTTTTGTACCTACTTCACATGTGCAGGTGCCTTTTCATCAAACCCTTTGTTTGTAGACATTTTTTGAGTGATAATTTCAAGGTGAGTGTTTAGACATGTTAGATATTCCTATTTATAGCTTCTCTATAAACCTTATTTCCTGATCAATCCATTTATCCTTTGTTGTTTCCAAACAATCCTCAAAAGAGGTCTAATCTGATTGTAACAGTCCAATTTTTACCTATTCCATACAAAACAACCCTACCTAATTTTTACATATGTTTAATAAGGACCAAAAGGGTATCCAAATTAGGTTGCATATCTCCATTATAGGTGTATGAAGGGAGTTATGGAAAAATGTCTTTGAGAAAGGCTATAAGCTCCTAGACCACTTACAAAGCAAGTACATGTTATACTAATCACATAGCTCTATCCCTGCATGGATAAGGTTGGTATAGTGAATTTAATTATGTCCAAGTGTTTTCAAACCATGATGAATTTCTATAGTTCTTCCAATCAAGATTTGGTCTTGTTCTAGGCCTAGATTGAACCTAGTGTGAGGTAGTGGGAGATTCAATTGCTTAGTTCATTGCATGTGCATATCAAGTTGAGGTCATATGATCTAGTTCATGAGTCTAGACAAGATCTATGTCATAGTAAATGGCCATGAAGGTTGGAAGTCATGTTAATAATGAAGGAATGATAGGTTGTAAGTAAGTGCTCAAGGTAAAGAGCCAAGTTGATGTATGGCTGAGCTAGGAAGGCACCAATTAACAATGTTTTTTAGTAAATAAGTTTCATTTTAGTTTTTTTAATGACATATTTTAGTAAATTAATTTTGTTAAAGATATTTCACATGTTAATGATTTTCTTAAGTAAATTATTTTTATTAATGATATTTTTGAATAAAATAGTTTTGTTTTAAAGAAGTTAATTATTTTATTTGTTAATTATTTATTTTAAAACTAGTTTTTAAAAAATAAAATAAATGGCTAAGCCACTGAACATTTTATTAATAAGCAATAAGTTTACAAGCCTTGGTTCAAAATGAGCATACCAACATGAAAGAACCAGGGAAGAAAACCTCTGGTTATAGCTCTGAAACAATCAGAGAAAAAAGAAGATGAGAACCCCAACCAAAACCACATAGAATCCCTAGACAATGTGACCAGATAGGATTTAGCACCCACCACCCAGAGAAGCCCCCCACAAAATTAAGACTCAGTACAAAATACACAAGCTTGGAAGCATAGACTAGAACAAATCATTCTTCCATGTTAGCACATGAGCTGGATCCAGCTTCATAGTATGACAAAGGTAGTTGATGATCCAAAGAAGGTTACACATTTGACTTCAGAGAAAAAGAAGAAGCATTGTTATATGACCTTACAACTTCATAAAGTAGGGAGTGCAATGCTAGAAATTAATTTGCATCATCAATCAGGACCTCAGGAGGAAGTTTATCCATAAGTTGATTGCATCTCGAGATAATATCTGCTAAGTTGTCACACGTAATTACATACCTGATAACCAGAAGAATTTCTCCAAAACAACTGTTAGAGAAAAAGTTTTTCTTAGGAACAAAGCTTGCAATGGGAAAGGTACCATAATCCAAAATAGTAGTAAAGAAATGAGAAAAAATCTTAGCAGAAGAGACATTTGAATTTTCCTAAAACCAAAATTTACCCACCACCTTAAATACAGCCGAATAGACATCAACAACACCCAAACCAAAAATTACACCAAGATTCACATGAGCAAGCGAGTTAGGAATAGTGAAATCCTTATGATTTAAAACCACTGATACTCTTTACCACCCCATTGAAGAAACCATAAAGCCAACGAAAGCTGTAGAAAATGCCAAAGACTGCCGAAGCAGATGCAAAGCCACCATGACTCCATAAATATATATAAGAAACTGGACAAATAGGAGGGAAAGCCAACTTCCACAACCCAATAGAAAATAAGAGTGGCTAAAGCACCAATAGAGAAGTGTATACCAAACTGAATAACCAATAACAACCGACATGAAGAGAACCATATAACTGCTATATATGGGGCAGAAACAAAAAGAGTGCAAAAGCAACATAAGACATGTGAACTACAATTTTAATCACCCACATAAAAATGCTAGAAATTGAAACTCACTGATCCACTGCCGAGGAAAATTTGACCAGAAATTGAGCATAAACTTAATGAATTACTAGGTGGGGAAGATCTTTATTAAATTCTTTAAACGGTAGCTACTCATCTATTGCCTTATTTGCTAGAAGATCTATCTTAAAATTTGCTTCCCTATAACAATGAGATACATAATAGGAATTCAACCAACTCAATTGTAGGAGGAATTTATCTAACAAATTTAGTTTTGATTAATTTTACTAATAATATTTTGCAATAAATTCATTTTGTATTAGTTTTCTTAATAATATTTTTCAGTAAATTAGTTTTTTAGAGATGTTAATTATTAATAATATTTTTCAGTAAACTAATTTTGTTTTAGTTTTATTAATAATATTTTTTAGTAAACTAATTTTGTTTTAGTTTTATTAATGATATTTTTTAGTAAACTAATTTTTTTTAGTCTCGAGGAATCAAGTAACCCCCCTTATAAACTGTAGTGCCAAACTTTTTTCACATCATTGGTGATGCTAGCACGACACACCCTCAGGTACCATGGGGATGAAGGGAAGACTAGACCTCATGACCTCTTGCCTACAACATGATGCTTTAGCTAATCGAGCTAGGTCCTCTACCCTTTTAGTAAATTAATTTTGTTCTTATTTTATTAATGATATTTTATAGTAAATTAAGTTAATAGTAGTTTTATTTACAATAATTTATTATATTTTAATTAATTAATGATATTTTCAATAAACTAGCTTTGTTTAATTTTACTCATAATATGTGTAAGTTAGTTTTGTTTTAGAGATCTTAATTATTTTGCATGTTAATAATATTTTTTAGTAAATTAGTTTTGTTTTAGTTTACTAAAAATATTTTAGGTAAATAAGTTTTATTTTAGACATTGATTAGTTTGGACATTAATATTTTTTTACTAAATTAATATTATTTTAATTTTATTAATAATATTTTAAGTAAATTAGTTTTGTTTTAGTTTTATTGATGATATTTTTCTATAAATTATTTTATTTTAGATATATTAATTATTGTTCATGTTAATGACATTTTTTTGTAAATTAATTTTGCTTTAATTTTATTAATGGTATTTTTCAGTAAATTCTCCCACTTTCATTTACTCATTCTTTTCTTTTTTCTTCTTTTTGTCTCATGCATGCTTTATTCTTTCTCCCTTCTTTCTTTATTTTTATTTCTCTACTTTCAATTGTTATTTTTTTTATAAATTTATCTCATTCCTTATTTATATACTTTTTTTTCCCTACACTTTTAATATTAATTATCTTTTTCTCTATGTTACATTTTTTCATTCATGTATTTTATCTTAAATTAATTTTTTATTTTGTATCTATTTCTTTTTTTCTTCAATCCTTGGTTTTTTTTTTTTTTTTTTTTTAATCTATGATTTATTTTGTAGTTTTCTCATTCTATCACATTAACACTCTCTTAATATCTATT
Organism: Sequoia sempervirens; assembly: GCA_007258455.2. NCBI lineage: Eukaryota > Viridiplantae > Streptophyta > Pinopsida > Cupressales > Cupressaceae > Sequoia > Sequoia sempervirens. The sequence goes on from VDFB02379711.1 coordinate 244,978,429, forward strand.
ACTTTGATTTCTTACATATCCTTAGTTTGTGTGTCTCTCTCTGTATTTGTATTTATTCTATGCATATCTATTTTAAAGATTCTATTTCTTCACCAATATTTCTTTGTTTTTGTTTCCCTCATTTTATTTGTCATTTCTTCAGACACTTTTTGTAATCTGTATCTCTATGTTTGGAATTCTTTCTCTCTCTCTCTCTCTCTCCACTTCATTTATATCTTTATGTCTTTCTATATTTGTTTATAAATTATTCAAATTGCTTATGTGAGTATATTGTTGTTATCTCTCTATCTTCATTCTCTCTATGTTTTTTGGTCATTCATTATTTATTTATTCATCTCTATGTTATTCTTTCTTTCTTTATTTTTATTTCTTTAACTTTAATTATTCTTTTTGATATTTTTATCATTTTTGTCTACTTTTTGTCTTTTTAATTTTTCTCACAACCTTTCATTTGTTGTCTCACCATGTCCTTAACTCTTTCTCTCTATTTATTTCTTTTATTTTTCTTTTTTACTCTTTATCTTTCACATTTCATTCTATCTATTTTATATCTAGATCTATTTTCCTATTATCTATTTTATATCTAATTTATCAAGCACATTCCTTCCCTTCATGTTTTTTCTCTTTCTCTTTCTCCTTCAATTTTTAATATATAACATATTTTCAATCATTTGATGATGCTAGAGACATAAATAGTAATTGGATTATCTATGCTAAAATTGAATTAAATAATCAATCTCCATACCCTCATTCTCTCTCCTAAGAAGGAATAGAAGTCAAGCTTGTCTCAAAGTCCACACAAATAGAAAATGAGGCTTAAGTCATGGGTATGCTCCTCATGGTCTTGGATTTGACTTTGAGGTCTGGGTTTACCCAATGCACATGGCTTGCATGTTGTTGCATACATCCCCAGGGGATTAGTCTTTCCCCAACATGACATCCCTTCCTAACCTCAACTTGGAAGAATGTAAGAACAAGGTAAGGCAGGTTAGGTGTTGGGCTGGGTTGTAGGGATACCCTTGAGTCAATAGAAAAAGAAGAAAGATAGGTTCATACACTTTTATCATATTTGAAAGGGATTTCAATTAGAATATTTTGATTAATTGGAGACCAATTTAGAAAAAAATAATAATGTGATTTTAGCATTTTAGTTGATTTATACACCAATAATCCATTCACATTAAGTAACATAGCATCCTTCTTCTCTGCATTTTGGATCAAATGTTCCTTAGAAGAATTTATATCCTTATGACCCAACTCACTCCTTTCAGACCCCAACTTGGTAGAGTGTAAGACCAAGGTAGGGTGGGTTGGGCATGGGGTTGTATTATGAGGATTCTCCCAAGTTAATAAAAGAGAGAGAGAGAAGTACATACTTTTTTTTTTGAAAGTGGTTTGGACTGGAATATTTTGATTAATTGGATGCTGATTTACAAAAAAATCATAATATGATTTTAGTGTACATATTGATTGATACACCAAAAATCCATTCATATTAACATAACATCCTTCCCAAGCATGATATTAAAAGATGGCGAAACATGAGCATGGGCATGGGTGGGAGAAAAGGGATTTCAAAATTCAAAGCAATGGAAAAGGAAATGGAGCAAGATCAGAAAATCTACAGTCGAATCAGGAGCTGGAGTCGAGTCAGAAGCAAGGTAAGGATGACCAAAATAATGTGGACTTTAGAAAAAAAATATAGGTGGAACCTGGGGGAAAGGAAAACCCAGAGATTAACCCTACTGCATCCACCACCAGTAAAAACGAGAAAGCTAGAGGGGGAGTGGGGACCACAGGCGACATTGGAGGAAATCGCAAACCCTGGACGTCTGTTTGGGGTAAAACCTAATGGAAAATCATCTTTCCCTCCAGTGCAAAATATCTCATCCCCGATTAGAGGTAAGTTTGCTATTTCTATTCCAGATCTACTCATTGACCATAATATAGCCCTAATGGAATGAACTCTGGTTGGTAAGTTTATGGGCCCCAAACCAAATATTGAAGTGGTCAGGGAGTTTGTTAAAAATAAATGGAGAACTAGCAAGAAAGTCTCAGTTGCTACTCTTCCAAAGGGCTTCTTTGCATTTGAATTTACTTTTAGAGAGGACATCACGACTGTTAGAAGTGGAGGTCCTTGGGTGATAGGGAAATCATCTCTGGTTCTAAAGAAGTGGTCCTCCAACTTGGATCTATCGGATTCCATCTTTGAGAATGTCCCAGTTTGGTTTAGACTTCCAGGCCTTCCCCTGGAGTACTGGAGTGAAGACATCTTTCATGGTATTACAAGCTCCTTTGGAGAGCTCCTTTCGATTGACACAATGACAGTTGCTAGAAAGAGATTGGTTTTTGTGAGGATTTATGTGGGAGTCTCCCAGGAAGCAGATCTACCATCTTCTATTGAGATCCAATCTAAACTGGGTTCCTGGGTTTAGAGAATAGAGTTTGAAACCATCCTGTTTGCTTGCTTCAAATGTAGAAAATCTAGTTACTGGGAAAAAAAGTGTCCCCTAAATGCCACCTCAGAGAAAGAAAAACCAGTAGGAACTGGAAAAAAGGTGTGGAAAAAAAAGAATGATTCAGGAGAAGAAAGGAAGGAAAATAAAGAGCAGGAACTGGAAAACAAAGAGTCTGATACTCAGAGTATGTCTCTAGAGATTGAAGTGGTCATGGAAACTAAAGGTTAGATCCCTTATAATCCTCATTACATGAATTTTGTTAAAATGTCTCCATATAAGGAAAGGGTTTCAGATGAGGAGACCTCAGAAGGAGATCAAATCCTTTCTACTTCCTTATCCCAAATGACTGTCCCCTCTACTAGAAACGAAGAGAGTCCGGATCTGGAGGATATTCCTAGTAAGGGCTTGTCCTTGGTTTTGAATATTCCTCTTCCCTCCCTGTCTCCCCCTCAGGGAGTTGTGAACCTGATGGATCCCATCTCCATGGATAGGGTTAAGGACTCCCTTGAAAATCTGGATCACATAGCAGATCTCTCCAGTAATGTCTTAGCCTGTCAAAAGAATGATAACATGATAAGGACTAGGAGTCTAGTAGAGAGACAGATAGCCAAGAAGAGACTGATAAAGAGGAGAACATATCAAAGAAGAAGATAGAAAAAACAAACAATAGAAGATTCCAAGTGGCATTTCTACCAGATCAAGAGTCAAGGAAGATTGTGGGGCAGTAAAGAACTCAAGAGGTAAAAAGTCTTCGAAAAAGAAAAGATAGCTTAATAGTTTTTAGGATATAGCAGATGGATCTCAGAAAACCATCCTAGAATGTCTTAACTCCTTTGGTATTTAATGAAGATTATGTCTTGGAATATCAGGGGACTCAATAGCCCCCACAAGCAGGATGTTCTTCACAATTTCGTTAGAGATCACAAGCTGGATATTCTTTTAATTCAGGAAAAAAAAATGTCAAAGGAGAAAATTGAAAAGTTGAAACTTTTCTAGTATTACAACAACTCGGGTAATAATTCAAATGGAACTTCTGGAGGCATTGGAACTTTCTAGAATAGCCACACAATCAAAGGTGATCCGATCTTAGAAGGTACGAATCATATAGCCACTAGATTTACTCATATAAGAGATAACTTCAGTTGGATTCAAGTGAATATATATGCTCCTAATGGAAAAGGAATGAGAAAATCTTTCTAGCTAGAATTAGTTTCCTTTAGGAGGATTTTTGATAGTGAAGCTTGGATTGTTATGGGGGATTTAACACACCCTTAATGAATGGAGAAAAATTTGGGGGATCCCAGATCAATTTGGAGAGTAAAGAGGATCTTCAAAATTTCATTGATAATCAAGGGCTGATTGATCTGGATCTTCATGGAGCTTCCTTTACTTGGTCTAATCGTAGAAAGGGGTTGGGTCTCATACAGGTCAAATTAGATAGATCTTTAATCTCTAGTCATTGGTATTTTGATTATTACTGTTCCCTTAAAGCTCTTACAAGAATTGGTTTTGATCATTTTCCTATCTGTTTCACTGTGGATCCAATAAAAAAGAAGAACACTCCTTTTAGATTTGAAAAAATGTGGATCTCTCATCCCGCTCTTAAAGAGGAGATAAGGAAATGGTGGAATATAAGAATTCAAGGAACTGCTATGTTTAGAGTAGCAAAAAAGTTAAGGGAAGTGAAATGTAATTTAAAGAGATGGAAAAAGGACTCTTTTGGGAATATCTTTAGGATTAAGTCTGATCTATAGATGGACTTGGGAGAAGTTCAATTTAAAATACAGAAGGAGTGCTACTTGAATGACACTAAGGAAAAAGAGAATGAGCTCCTTATGAAGATGCATGACACAATTGGAAAGGAGGAGGAGTTCTGGAGACAAAGATCTAGAGCTCTTTGGTTATCTGCAGGAGATAGAAATAACAGGTACTTCCATCTATTAGCATCAAAACATAGAGCTGTAAACAAAATATCTCAAATAGATGTAAATGGAATCAGGTATGAGGAGGAGGAGGATATTAGAAATCAGGCGAGTTCCTTCTTTAAACATCTTCTCTCAGCTAGTGATGAATTAAACCAAAATGAGGAAGATTAGTTAGTTGAAGCTGTACGAAGAATTATCAACCAAGAAAACAATTCTTTTTTGATAGCTATCCCCACCAATGAGGAAGTCAAGCAGGCTGTCTTTTCCTTTGAAGGGAGTAAAGCTTCGGGTCCTGATGGCTTTCCTTTATTTTTATTTCAATGGCTCTGGGAGATTGTAGAAGAAGATGTGGTAAATGTTGTTAAAGAATTTTTTGGATCCATAAGTCTTCTAAAAGAATTAAATGCTACCTTCTTGGTTCTTATCCCCAAGAAACTTGGAGCTAATAATTTTGAGGCTTTTAGGCCTATAAGTCTTTGTAATTATTTATACAAAATCATCTCTAAGGTCTTAACCTCTAGATTTTTAACTCTTTTGCCTTCCTTGATCTCTCCTCAACAGAATGGCTTTGTCCCTAGTAGACAAATTCTTGACTCTATTGTTATGGTTCATGTGAATATTCACTCCTTAGTTGAGTCGAAGACTGAAGGATTTTTATTAAAGCTTGATATCTCAAAAGCCTATGACAGAGTTGACTGGACTTTTTTATTTAAAATTTTAAAGGCTTTTGGTTTTTGTGACAGGGTTATCCAATTGGTGGAACAACTTGTGTCCACGACTTCCATATCGATAATGGTCAACAAATCCCCCACCTCTTTTTTCCAGAGCACTAGTGGTCTAAGGTAGGGTGATCCTATCTCTCCTATTTTATTCACTATTATGGCTAAAAGTTTAGGCAGGAATCTGAAAAAATTAGTTGACTTTAAATTTCTTTCTGGTCTCAAACCTTCCTCGGGCAATTTGGTGTGTTCCCATCAATAATTCGTTGATGACCCCATGCTAATGGGTAAAGCCATGGTGTCTGAAGGAAAAACTATAAAACAATTGCTTGATAATTATGGGAGAGCTTTAGGACAACTTATCAACAATCAAAAAAGTTTTATGTTCTTCTTCAACACTTCAGATCATATACAGGCTAAAATAGCTAGAATTTTGGGTTGTAGGGTGGATTCTTTTCCTACCACCTACCTTGGTCTTCCCTTAAGCTTGAAATATGAGTCCTTCTAGCTCTCGCTAGTTGAAAGATTCAGCAAGAAGCTTGCAGACTGGAAAGGAGCCCTTCTAAGTCAAGTCAGAAAACTTCAGCTCCTCAAAGCCACTCTCCAGAATCTGCCCATCTATGCCCTGAGCCTATTTAAGATTCATGCTAAATTTGCTAAAGCCATTGAAAAAATTCAAAAAATATTTCTTTGGTTGGGTGTTGAGGAAAAAAAAAGACTTCCCTTAATTGGCTAGAATCTGGTTTGTAGACCTAAAAAGGCTGGAGGACTAGGTTTAAGAAGAATCAGAACAATTAACAAAATCCTCTTAGCTAAACAAATCTGGAGAATCTCCTCTTCTTCTAGGGAGTGGATTGATATTCTGGCTAGCAAGTATTTAGAAAACAACAGTTCCTCCATTATAAAGAAGGACCCCCTCCTTCCCAGAGGGTCCACATGCTGGAATACTATAATCAACGAAAAAAGATTGTGGATGAAGGTATTGGATGGCAAGTAAGAAATGGTTATCACACTAGATTTTGGGAGGACAAATGACTTTTTAAAGAGCCCATTATAAAAATCAACTCCTTCAGTGAATGGGAAGAGCTTTGTAAGGTTCGGTTTGGAATTTATGTGAAAGACTACAAAGCGAATGGTAATTGGGTGGACTTGTACAGTGTTAGTCAGGCTTTGGCTCCTATTTAGTCTTCTCTACTGGCTGTTAGACTTAGTCCTGAGCAGTTGGATGATCATGCCGTTTGGATAGATGAATCCTCTAACAATTTTTCTATGTCATCTGCTTATACCAGGATTATTTCTTCTCTGGACCATCCTCCTTTCTGGTCTAAAGCTTGGTTCAAACATTTGATACCTAAAATCAATATCTTCTTCTGGATCCTTCTCCAAAACAAGGTGCTCATAATTGATAATTTGTGTAAATGCATATTTCAAATTCCTAACAGATGCTTTATTTCTAAAATGGAGGTTGAATCTGTGTGCCATTTATTCCTTCATTGCTCATTTGCTACTTCTATCTGGGAAGAAATCATCAGGTTATGGCACCTTCCTTAGGTTTTCCCTTCGTCCATTGAAGACTTCTTCACTAAATGGAAAGCCCAGACAAGAAATCCTATGCTCAGGATTTTTTGGGATTTATCCTTCCCTCATGTTGCTTGGGGCCTCTGGAAAGAATGCAACAACAAAATTTATAGAGGTAAAGAAGCCTCTATGGATACTGTCTTTGATAAAGTTGTCAAATTCTTAAAGGAAAATTTCAATGCCTTGGTTCAGAAGAACATGTCCATGAAAGCGGAGCATTCGCCCTATGACCTAACTGTTGCTAAGGATTGGAACATAAGTCTAAATTTTCCTAGAACCATTATGAAGGCCAAGAAGGATAGAGAGGGTGTTTGCTGGTCTTTCCCGCCAAACAGTTGGATCAAAGCTAACTTTGATGGAGCGACTAAAGGTAATCCGGGGGCAGCAGGCTATGGTGGAGTTATAAGGGATTCCTTTGGCAATTTCATTGGAGCGATGGCCTCTTCTCTTGGTTCCCAAACTAATCATCTGGTGGAGGCTGCTAGAGCTTTTCACATCATAAATTTAGCCCAAAGTCTTAATATTAAAAATCTGTGGCTTGAAGGAGACTCCAAAAACATAATCGACTACCTCTGTGGCAAGTCCCCCCCTTGTGGACCATTAAATCATGGGTTGATGAAGCTATTTTGACTTTGGCCAAATTTCACAAAGTTAAAATATCACATGCTTATAGAGAAGCCAATGCTATTACATATTTTTTCGCTAACGAAGGGGTTAGGAGTAAAGATGTGCACACTTGGCTTAATATTAGCGATCTAAACTCTAATGTCTGTGCCCTAATAAATTATGATAAATCACATGGAAAAGTGACATGTTATCCCTTTAATGAGGATAGGTTGGAGCTTTCACATCACAATTATTATAGTGCATGGAACTGAGCCCAGTGGCTTAATCTACAAGAAAGCTCCACATGATTTGTGGGTTCTTAGATTTGGCGGGGCCAATTTTAGTAAATTTTTCATTTGGGTCTACCCCACTGTGTCGGCTGAAATGGGAGGAGACGGAAAGCGAATTGAGCCGGACAGCTATGATACACACATGAAAAATGCCAAGGCTTGGAATAAGGTTAAAAGTGGAGGGTTGCTTCCTTTCTTGGAGAAGCTCCATGGCTCTAACCAGGAGGCTATAGACCTCTTTGTTAAAAATTAGAATAATGGAAACTTGACCTTGTATGGCAAGAATGTGGAGCTCAGCAAAAATCTATCGCTGATGTTACGGGCTTATCTACTAAAGGGAAGAAGTTCTTTAGGGACAAGGATTTTTCTGATGAAGCTGTGATCAGATTTCCTAATAAGGACAAGGAAAGGCTAAGTTTGGTTAAAATTGCAAATAGCTACTTTGATGCTAACACAATAAAGGCCATCTGGAGAAAGGTTATGCAGGTCATCATGGAGTACATAATAGTGGACGGGCACTTCACCAGAGTCTACGGCTACCACTTTGCTCTTCTCAACCACTTTCGCTACAAGGTTAGGGTCTTTATTACCTATTATCTTTTCTGCTCCTTGAAGAAAAGTCTGGAGGATAAAAAAGAAAAATCCTAAAAGATTCCCCATTCTGCACACTAGGTTAATAAGGTTGATTGTTGAATATTTCCAAAAATTTCCTGCCCCCGCTATTATGAAAACTTCCCCTATTTCTGAGAGTGACGACACTAAGCCCAGTGGCTTGGAGTATCTGCCTAACTCTAGTCTAGCTAGAAAATCCCTTAGCTTGCATGCTGTCCCTTCTAGGAACAAAAACCCTACTCCCCTTTCTAGTAAAACCCATGCTGAGCTTGAGCCTGATAGCCCCTCCTTTAAGAACAACTCTTTTGAAAAGAAACCCCAAGCCAAAAGCCTTGTTTCCTACTCCAAAGAATCCTCTGAGTCAGAGGAGTCCGATGCCAACAAAACTGAGCTTTGCGTTGATCCTTTGCTGGATAAACTTACTAATATTGATACCCCTATCACTTCTAACGTTGAGAAAACTTGTTTTAATACTAGAAAAGATCCCTCTTTGGATGTTCTGAACCTTGCCAAAACCAATTCTAAGTCCCACTTCAAACTCTTGGAATGGACTTTCATAGAAATTAATGAGATGAAAATAAAAAATTGGGCCCTTCAAAGCAAGATTGAAGATTTGGGTGCTAAGATTGCTGAGATTGAAAAGAAAGAGTTGGATAGTCATGTTCAAGATCATAGTTACAAAAATTTTGACCCCAAGGTTGAGAATATCAGGAATACTATCAAAACCATTGCTAAACAAAACAACCGTATTGCAAGACATAATTCCATTATCATAAATGATATGACTAAAAAGCTAGATAAAGCCCAATAGGGGTCTCTTGTGGTGGATCTGGAGCAAACAGAGGACAAAAGCCAAGATACAGATGCAGGTATTTCCAAAAGAACCAGAGCCAACCTGAAGCGAAAGGTTCCCCCTACTTCGAAGATGATTAAAATTTTTAAAAAGGGGGTCAATGATATGCATAATTTGGAGGCAGAGACGGAGTCTGTCCTCAAGACTCTGAATTAATGGTTGGGGCTTTTGGTGTTTACTTTGCTGTTCCTTTTGGTTTGACCTTTCTGGTCTATTTCGTTTGGTTGATGTTGGTCTTTTCTTAGGCAGCTAGTCTTTTTGGTCAGACTTTTGTGTCCTCATATTTGTGTAAACGTTGTGGTTTTGGGTCCCTATAAAACCCATTTTACCCCTTTTATCAAAAACATAACATCCTTCTCTTCTACCCTTTGGAGCAAAAGTGCCTTAGATCTAAAAACCATGGCTTCATCAATCAAAATTATTTTCTTTATTTTTGTTCCCTATATGTCTTTCTATCTTTTATTTGTTATGTATTTTTCTCACCTCTCAATTATCTCTCTTTTTCTATCTATTTTTCCTTTCCCATTTCTTTATTTGTTATGTATGGTCCCCATGTTCTTAGGTTTGACTTCGAGGTTTGGATTTACCCAATGCATGTGGCTTGTGTATTATTGCATACATCCCTAGGGGACTAGTCTTGCCCCAATGTGACACCACTTCCTGACCCCAACTTGGAAAAATGTAAGACCAAGGTAAGGCAGGTAGGGTGTTGGGTTGGGTTGTAGGGATACCCTTGAGTCAATAAAAAAGAAAGATAAGTTCATAACTTTTTATTGTTTATGAAAGAGATTTGGATTGAAATATTTTGATTAATTGGAGGCCAATTTACAAAAAAATCATAATGTGATTTTAGTGTATTAGTTGATTGATACACCAACAATCCATTCATATTAAGTAACATATCATCCTTCTCCTCTAACCTTTGGATCAAAAGTGCCTTAAGAGAATTTCTATCCTTATGACCCAACTCACTGCTTTGGGACCCCAACATGGCATAATGTAAGACCAAGGTAAGGTGGGTTGGGCGTTGGGTTGAGTCATGGGGATATCCCTAATTCAACAATAAAAAAAGGAGAAGTCCATAAATTTTTATTGTGTTTGAAAGGGGTTTGGATTGAAATATTTTCATTAATTTGAGGCCGATTTACAAAAAAATCATAATGTGATTTTAGTGTACATATTGATTGAAACACCAACAATCCATTTGTATTAAGTAATATAACATCCTTCTCCTCCACCCTTTGGATCAAAGGTGCCTTAGATCTAGAAACCATGGCTTCACCAATTAAAATTATTTTCTTTATTTTTTTTCTCCACATGTCTTTATATCTTTTATTTGTTATATATTTTTCTCATCCTTTCAATTATCTCGATTTGTCTATCTATTTTCTTTTCCCATTTCTATGTTTGTTATCTATACTCCCCATGTTCTTGGGTTTAACTTCAAGGTCCAGGTTTACCCAATGCACGTGGCTTGCATGTTGTTGCATACATCCCCAATGGACTAGTATCGCCTCAGCATGCCACCCCTTCTTGACCCCAACTTGGAAAAATGTAAGACCAAGGTAAGGTAGGTTGGATGCTGGGCTGGGTCGTACCGATACCCTTGAGTCAATAAAAAAGAAGATAATTTCATACTTTATTATTGTCTTTGAAATAGATTTGGATTGGAATATTTTGATTAATTAGAGGCCAATTTACAAAAAAAACATAATGTGATATTAGTGTACTAGTTGATTGATACACCAATAATAATTTCGTATTAAGTAACATAGCATCCTTATGCTTAGCCCTTTGAATCAAAGGTGTCTTAGAAAAAATTATGTCCTTGTGACCCAACTCACCGCTTTCGAACCCCAACTTGGTAGAATGTAAGACCAAGGTAAGGCAATTTAGGTGTTAGGTTGGGTAATGGGGATACCCCTAAGTTAACAAAAAAGAAGATATAGAAAGAAGTCTATACTTTTTTTTTTTGGAAATGGGTTTAGATTGGAATTTTTTTATTAATCGGAAGTCAATTTACAAAAAAATCATAATGTGATTTTAGTGTACATATTGATTGATACACCAACAATCCATTCATATTAAGTAACATAACATCCTTCTCCTATGTCATTTGGATCAAAGGTGCCTTAGATCTTGAAACCATGGCTTCACCAACCAAAATTATTTCTTTATTTTTTCTCTCCATATGTCTTTCTATCTTTTATTTGTTATCTATTTTTCTCTTCCTCCCAATTATCTCTCTTTATCTATCTATTTTTCTTGCACATTTCTATATTTGTTATCTATGCTCCCCATAGTCTTGGGTTTGAATTTTAGGTCCAAGTTTACCCAATGCATATGACTTGCATGGTGTTGCATACATCCCTAGGGACTAGTCTAGCCCCAACATGACACCCTTTTCCCAACCCCGACTTGGTAGAATGTAAGACCGAGGTAAGGTGAGTTGGGTGTTGGGCTGGGTCATAGGGATACCCCTGAGTCAATAAAAAAGAAGAAAAATAAGTTCATACATTTTTATCTTCTTTGAAATGCATTTGGATTGAAATATTTTGATTAATTGGAGGCCAATTTATAAAAAAGGTCATAATGTGATTTTAGTCTATCAGTTGATTGATACAAGAACAATCCATTCATATTATGTAATATAACATCCTTCTCCTCTTCCTTTTGGATCAAATTTTTCTTAGAAGAATTTCTATCCCTATAACCCAAGTCACTCCTTTCCGACCCCAACTTGGTAGAATGTAAGACCAAGGTAAGAAAGGTTGGGTGTTGAGTTGGGTCATGAGGATACCCCTAAGTCAATAAAAAAGGAGAGAGAAGTCTATACATTTTTATTCTCTTTGAAACAATTTGGAGTGGAATATTTTGATTAATTGGAGGTTGATTTACAAAAAAATCATAATATGATTTTAGTGTGCATATTGATTGATACATCAACAATCTATTCGTATTAACATAACATCTTTCTCCTCTACCCTTTGGATCAAAGATGCCTTAAATCTAGAAATCATGGCTTCACCAATCAAAATTATTTCTTAATTTTTGTTTCTCAAATGTTTTTTTATTTTTTATTTGTTATATATTTTTCTCATCCTCTCAATTATCTCTCTTTTCCTATCTATCTTCCTTTCCCATTTCTATATTTTTATATTTTTTACATTTTTTCTCAGTTTCATTCTTTTTATTCTCTCTCTCGCTTTCTCATTCATTCTCTATTTGTTTAATTCTTCTCCATCTATTTTTTCATCTTTTCTCTTGTTTCATTTTTGTCATTGTTTTCTTTTTATCTTTTTATGCAGATTTGTTACTCTTTCTCTCCCTCTATTTATCATATTTTTTCTCTTTTTGTCAATCTTTTTTTTCTATAACCTTTTGCTTGTTGGCTAAGGTTGATTGAGCATCTCTTGTAGGTCACATAATTTTCAATTACTTTTGGTATTGTATTTATTTATCTCATTCTATTACTTTATTTTTCTTTGTCTTGATTTTTAATATTACCTTTCTTTTTCCCTATGTTACTTTTTTCATTTATATATCTCATTTGTTTTCCTCTCTTAATTTTTCCCTATTTTCTATTTCTTTTCTTTTGTGTGCGTCTCTCTCTTACCTTTCCCATGCACATTTCAATTTACTTTTTATTACTTTTATTTATGTTTTCTTTCAATCTATATTCTTCTTGATTTAACTTTATTTTTGTCTCTTTTTCTTTCTTTTTAAAATTGTCCTTTTTTACCACATTTTTATTTTTCTTCAACTCTTTTTTTAATTACCTTCACCATGTAATTCTTTGTTTTTGCATGATTGTTTATGTCTCTCTCTCTTTCTTATTTGACATTCAATGTTTTTCTTTCACCATGTAATTTCTTCATCTTTACATGATTGTTTCTTTATCTCTATCTCTTTCTTATTTGACATTAAATGTTTTCTTTTATTCTCTCCCTTTCTTTTTATAATTTGTTCTTATTTCTACCCCATTTTTGTTTTCTATTTATTTCAATTTTCAATTCCTTTTTTTAGTTACCTTCATTATTTATTTGTATGTCCCTTTCACAATTTTTTGTTTTATTTTTGTTTTTTTAATTTTTATTTCACTCTCCCACTCTCCCACTCTCCTTTTTATTCTCCTTATATTTTCTATGATTTATTGTTTTTTCTCACTTAATACTTGCATTCATCCTATTGATTTTCCCTTTCACTAAAATATTCTTTATCTATTGTTTTTTTATTTGTTCTCACTTTCATTTGCTCATTCTTTCCTTTTTTCCCTTTTTTTCTGTCTCAACCTTACTTTATTCTTTCTCCTTTCTTTCTTTCTTTTTATGTTTCTACTTTGTATTGTTGATATTTCTATAAATTTATCTCATTCTTTATATTTTTTTTCCTACACTTTTAATATTACATATCTTTTTCTCTAAATGTTACATTTTTTCATTCATGTATTTTATATTAAATTAATTTCTTATTTTGTACCTTTTTTAAAAAAAATATTTGATTATTATTATTATTATTATTTTTGTCTATGTTTTTATAATCTATCATTTATGTAGTTTTCTTATTTTTTCAAATTAACACTCTTTCAATATCTATTGCTTTGACTTCTTACATTTCCTTAGTTTTTGTCTCTATTTGTATTTATTCTTTGCATATCTATTTTAAAGAGTCTTTATTTTTTCAACAATATTTTTCTATTTTTGTTTCCCTCTTTTTATTTATCATTTCTCTGGACACTTTTGTAAATTTTATCTCTATTTTTGGAATTCTCTTTCTCCACTTTATTTATATGTTTTTTATGTCTTTCTAAAATTGTTCATTATTTATTCAAATTCTTACATGATTGTATCTTTTTTTTCTTTCTATCTTCATTTTATCTCTATTTTTTTATGCTTTTTGGTCATTCATTCATTATTTATTTATTCATCTCTATGCTATTTTTTCTTTCTTTAATTTTAATGATTCCTTTTTGATCTTTTTATCATTTTTTTCTACTTTTTGTCTTTTGAGTTTCTCTCATAACACTTCTTTTGTTGTCTTGCCATGTCTGTACCTATTTCTCTCTATTTATTTCTTTTATTTTTTATTTTTTACTCTTTAGCTTTCACATTTCATTCTATCTATTTTATATCTAGATCTATTTTCCTATTATCTTTCCTTGTATATAATTTATCAAGTCTAATCCTTCCCTTCATGTCTTCTCTCTATCTTGATCTTTCTCCAAGTTTCAATGCATAATATGTTTTCAATCATTTGATGATGCAAGAGACATAAATAGTAATTGATTCATTATCTATGCTAAAATTGAATTAAAAAACTAATCTCAATACTTTGATTCTCTCTCCCAAGAAGGAATAGAAGTCAGGTTCGTCCTAGAGCCCACATGAATAAAAAAGGCTTAAGTGAAGGGTGTGCTCCCCATGGTCTTGGTATTGACTTCGAGGTTCAAGTTTACTTGATGCATGTGGCAGAAAAGGTCTCTAAGAAAGGCTACAAGCTCCTAAGTCACCTACTAAGGGAAATGGGGTCTAAGAATGTCTTGGAACTTTGTTGATGGTTTTGATAGTTTAGAATAGGTGATTATATAGTGTAAGTGTGGTTAGTAGGGTTCTATTTATTATGTATATGTTTTGGGCCTTTTTCCTTAGCTTGATCCCTAAGGAAGCTTGACATAATTTGTGGTATCAGAGCCAAGTAGAGGATTGTTGTTTTAGTTCATTTTAAGAGTAGTTGATTAGTTGAGAATTCAAGTTTGTATGAGAAGAAAATTATTTTTCAGCTCTATACCATTACTAGTATTAGAGAAGGAACTAAATCCTATAGGGGTGAAAGAAGACCTTTGTAAAGAGATGGCATTCAAAGCTCGTGAAAGAGGACAAGGTCAAGGAAGACCAGCTATAAATGTCAAAAATTTAGAGGAGATTATGAATATTAGGATAAGACCATATGATGTTGAAATGTCTTAGAGGAAAGGCATAGATCAAGGAGATGTTAGTGAGAAAGAATTAGAGGAAAAAGGAGATGTAGATGTAGTTGTCCCAGAAGAAAATGAGAGGTTTAAAAATAAAATGATCACGGATATTATGGGAATAAATTCCAAAACTAAGATGGAGATTCCTATGTATGAGGGTAGCTTGAAGCTTGAAGAACTCATTGATTGGATTGATGCATTAGATAAGTACTTTGCATATGAAGAAGAGGATAATGAAAAAAAGGTGAAATTTTCTATTACAAGATTGAATGGTTCATGCATCCATTTGGTGGGATGGATTAAAGGAAGGAGAGGATAAGAAAAGGAAAGCCAAAGATCAGAGATTGGGACATAATCATTGCAAAACTAAAGAAGTTCATACCTAAAGATTATCAAACTAGTTTATTTAGAATACTTCAAAGTTTAAGGAAAAGAGACATGTCAATAAGAGACTACACAGAGGAGTTCTATAGGCTAACTACAAGAGAAGGACATATAAAGGATGATTTAGAAAAGGTAGAAAGATATCTTAATGGTATAAAATTTACCATTCTAGATGAGATTAATATTTTTTCTCTTAGATTAGTTGATAAAGCTTATCAATTGGCACTCAAGGTGGAAGAGAAACTTTCCAAGAAGAAAAATTAATACTCAAGAAGAAGAGGTAGAAATTTTAGAGGTAGAGGACAACAAGGGGGTAGAAGGTAGTTGCAATCATCTTAAGAGGAGGCTAGCAGCTCACAAATCCCAAGAGGATACTATGCATCAAGAAGAAGACCTTACCAAAGAGGAAGAGGAAGGTTCATGGGTAATTCTTTTAGATGCAACAAATATGTAGGTCATAGATCATATAAATGTCCAAAAAACCCCTCTACTAGTGAAGAGAGAGGTGTTCATGTGGTCAAGGTGAAGAAGAGGAAGAGGTAGAAGAACCTATGTTTTATGAAGATCCACTTGAAGTTGGTGAATCACTCTTGATGAAGAAAGTATTACTCAAAACCAACAAGCAAATCATAGAACCACATAAAAGGAAGGATTTGTTTAGGACAACATACAAGAAAGTGTTGCAAAGTCATCATAGATAATGGGAGTATAGACAATCTTGTTTCAACAGAAATGGTGGAGAAACTAGGTTTCAAAAAGGTAATGCATCCTACTCCTTACAAAGTATCATGAATGTTTCCCATTTCAAGCAAAAAATACTTTTTTCTATGGTACGGGGACTCACATGCCACCTTGGGCATATGAGTCTCACCTAGGTTTTTGGGTCCCAATCTAGATTTTGCACCTTTCTAAGCATTTTTGAAAATTGTCCCATAATTAATGCCTAATGCGACTCATACACCACTGCTGGCATATGAGTCCCGTGTGGCCCAAAATTAAATTTAATTCAAATTCTTAGTGGGATTTTATTCTCCTAGATCTGATGTCAGCTTGTAGTGTTGTAGTTTCAAGAAATTTGGCCTAATTAAGTATAAATACAAGTTATTTCACTCATTTTACACCTAGCAAGTTGAATGAGCATCCTTATAAAAAATTTGAGTTCAAAAGAGCATTAAAGTGTTTACAAGATAATTTAAGAGTCTTCAAGAGGTGATTATCAAGTGTTTTAGACCATTATTCAAGTATTAAGCATCATGTCAAAGTCATCATGCATAATGCTTGTTTTTGAGCTAACAATTGTGATGTAGGGTTTCATGACTCAAGCTAGCATTCAAGTCAAGATCTATCATATCCAAGCAAGAGTCAAGATCTACATCCATTAGAGCCACTTTATACATGTTTACAACACTTCATTGCTAGGGTTTGGTGAGTTGTAACATTGCATGTTGTTCATTCATCATTCTCTTGTCCTATTTCATTTCATTTCAAAGTTTGACTACCAAAATGGGGTTTGACCAAGGCAAACCCCTTTCTACTAACAAAGCAACATTTTCCCCTCTCTTTAGTGTGTGATTTGCATATATAGGTTGAAGGAATATTGATGAGAAAGTTTGGAGAAAGTTTTCAAAGTGTTTAAAGTTTTCAAAGCTATCACCTTGCAATGAAGATCATGGGAGAACATCTATAGGTTGCAAACTCAAGATTTAGATCTAAAAATCAATTGGAAAAGACAAAGCATACATTGAGGATCAAAACCAAACTTTGAATTTCTAGAAAACCATAGCTGTACTAATATGCTAGTTCTGGCATATGAGTCCTAGTATAGGTCATTTTCCAATTTTTTGTAGAATCAGAATCTATAGTGCTTGAAACCTACTCCTATTCAGAAACCCTGATATGGGACTAAATCACCCAGGCTAGCGTATGAGTCCCACTTAGCATTAAAATTAATGTTTTTAGCATTTTAGAACTTCATCTAGCCCTCTTCAAGTTTCCACATGGAAACTTCTAATTTTACATCTTTTTATTCGAATATACATACTTTTCTAGGTCATTTAGTGAAAGATTGCACTACATTAGGTTTAAGCATTAGGTCTTGCACTTCATTTATCCTTCCAAGCCCTAGCTTGGTGGTGAACCCCTTTATAGTCTCTAATCAAACCCTAGTATAGCCATATTGTCAGATCTCTTTCTCCTTTGTACATTGGATTGAGATCTTTAGGGTTTTCCTTCAATGAAATGATTGGGGAGTGTGTTTTCTCTATGTCCTAAACCATAAGAAGAAAATCCATTTTCCATTGTTTCACATACAATGACCCCAAATTCATGGATCCCTTTTGTGTTTGGGATTTCATTTGGGGGGAAACCCCTTTTCATGACATAGCTTCATTTGGAAACATATGCTTGACATAGGGATTTCCAAGTAAGCTCTCATGTCTTGTTTAGTATTTATCATTTGCTACTTTAAGGTAATTTCTCACAACATGGTGTTTAGCAATTTCTTTAAAGTGGGGGCACACAAATGGCATTATCATTTTAAAATTGTTGACTATACCTTATGTTTCATAGTGTAGTCTTCTTACTTCATGAGATGTGTCTTCTTCATTGTGGTGTCATTGGGTTTGATGTCCTTCAAGAGAGTGACATTTCTTGGCATACAACATTCCTCTTAGTCGTGATGCTATGCATCACATTCCCTAAGTTGCAAATCTTTTATCCTAGACTTGTCCTCTCTTGGAGACATAAGGCACAATGTTCCCTAAGAGGAGACCTTACATGAACTAAGTAAAACCTCTTTCAACATGTCTTATCCTATTTGCATTTTGTTCATAAGTGTTTAGCATAATGTAAATTGATAACCTTGTGAAGCTTGAAGTTACAAGCTTTTTCATGGCCACCAAGCATAACACACCTTGCTTGCCAGTGGGGCCATGTTTGCTGATAAGTGTTTAGTATAACACAACTTGCTAAGCCTTATGAAGCTCAAAGTTCATATTGTGTGCTTCCTTATCAAAGTTATCAAGAGATATAACTTTGGTATGGTTATGTGAGCCTAATAAGATTATCTCATTTACCACTGTTGGGGCTCACCTAATGGACAACAAATTTCACTAGCTCGTGTGAGTGTGTATTGTTGTTTCCATAGTGGATAGTGGGTTTCACTTGTAAATTTTATTGGATAAACAACTAAGACTTGATCCACATCAAGTTGGACAAACAATCGAGGCTTGATCCACCCCTTTTTTTCTTTTTCTTTCTTTCCTTAAGTCTTTGACATTGTATGATTGAATATCTTGTCATTGTTGTATATATATATATATATAACATAGGCATGTGTCTCCTTGTGACTTTGTTGGATTTTTTGTAAGATCTTAGATCTTGGGGGCATGATCATCCTCCTTAACCCTTGTAATCTTATCCTTCCAACAATTGTACAATTAGACCTCTCTTAATTGTCTACTTTAGTGTGATTTTGATGCAAGGTCATCCTCTCACTGAAGTGGGGGCTAAATGTAGTGTAGAAAAATGTATCCCTTTACATTTTCACACTTTGTTTGAGCCCTCTTAATTAAAATGGACTTAATAATGTCTTAAATTAGTGCTGAAAAATGTATCCCTTTACATAAATTCACACTTTTTTTGGGCCCTCTTAATTAAATTGGACTTAATTATGCCTTAATAAGAACTCTTTTACTTAGATAAAAACCTAATAAATTACATTTTTCAAAGGGGAATCATAAAATAACTAATGCTAATACATAACACTTTACCTTGAGCAATGTGTGTTCTAGGAATAGGAACCTTGGACCCATTTTCCCATGGGAAAATGGGTTCTCCCCAGGCCTTTGAACCTAAATTAAAAATATGTTTTTGGTGGTATTAAGGTCCTTGAATCCATGTTTCAATGTTGGCTTGTAATATTTAAATTTTGGGAAAGTAAGGATACATACCTATAAATACAAGGTTATTTTCTAAGTTTCACCTAGAGAACCTCAAGAGAATTTTCAAGTGAGAAAAAGTATAGAAAAGTTTATGATCAAGGGCATTCAAAAGTATATTTATCAAGCATTTTGTTGCAGCAATCAAGATTCAATCATCATGTGAAAGTCTTCTTGCATCATGCATGTTTTTGGAGCTAACATTGTGATGTAGGTTTCAAGATAAAGTCAAGCATTCAAAGTCATAATTCAAGTATCAAGATCAACATCTATTGGAGACATTTCATGCAAGATAGTTAATCAACATTGTATATTTCCAAAGAATCATTCAAGGGTTTGGTGAGTTACAACATAGCATTGTTCATTCATCATTCCTTTTGTTGGTGTTTTTTCTAATTGAACTTAGGAATTGTCTAAACGATAGCTAGTCCTTATATTCAAGACACCCCTAGGATAGTGGCCAACATGAGTAAAGAGTTCTGAAGTCTTTAATCCTACACTTTAGGCTTTATGGGACTAGGGAGGGTATTTCCCGACTATGTTTGAATTCTAGTTTGTTAAAATGGAGAATAGTTCTTCACAAATGGTTCCTACTTTGGGAAAATAAACAAAATTAACCAAAGATTTGGCAGATCTTTAAGCAAACAACTATCCATTTGCTAGGAACAGAGGTGCATTTCCAACTTGCATTTCAAAATTGACAGGATTTTAATGTGTTGTTCTTATTTTGAATCTATAGCTAGGCATTTCACTGATTCATTAGATTACATGAATTCTTGAAAAACAAGCCAGTGCCTCATCAATTGGGTAAATGGAGTCAACATGAAATACTCAATTATACAAAAATTATTTAACCTTGAAATAGATGGACTATTCTTGTAATGCCTTGCAGTACAAAACTCACAATATCCAAAACATCACTTCTTATCAAATCCATTGCAAACTATCACAAACCTATGACTCTTCTCAAAGCCTTTTAATTAGCTCTTTGAGCTAAAGCAAAGAAACAAAGCCATACAATCAATTCCAACATTGATGACAAATGAAAATATCTTTGATATTCTCATTCATGATTTGCAAAAATATATAGAGGAGAGCATATGCTTGGGAATGTAGATTTGTTTTGATTTCAGTAATTTACATAAAACTATTTAATACTACTACATATGGGACCTATACCCAAGACAATTAACCAAAAAATTCATCAAGTGTTTTGCATTACATTTTTTCTTTGTAATTATATTTTACCTAAACCATTCTAGACTCAAAATTTTTACCCCTGTAATGAGCCTTGAAATCCCATTTATAAAAGAAGGGAGCAACAAGCATTAGGATCATTACAATTACATTTAGTAATAATTTCAAAATCAATTTCATTTCATTTGGGTTGGTTCCTGAACCATTACATTTATCCATTCCTTTATCATGGGAAAGAAAAAAGGAAAAAAAAAGTGACAAGCCATTGGTTGGGGCAGCACACACAATCCTTCCAAAAGTTGTCACCAAAATCAGTGCATTCACCAACATCGAGGAGTCACCATCATTACTAACTGTACAAACCAACGAACCAACAACAAGGGAGTCAAGTCATCACAACATCCAAAAAAAAGCACCATTGAAAAGAGAACATGAGTGTTAACTTGCCTTGTTAGTAGCTGAGTAAACACCCTCACTAGGCTTCCTAACAAAAACTGGAGTTGCAACAATTACCTCATCATTCAAGTCATCATAAGACACAAGCTGAGAAATAGGGAACTGGCTAGAGTCAGGGCCGACTCCTCCTTCCTCGCTCAAAGAATTATTAGAAATTAGAACAAGAGCACTGGACTTTCCTGAACAAACCTTCGGACCCTGACCCAACCTCATTAATTCTTTTGCAAAATCAGGCCCCTTCCTTTTAACTCTGACCAGTTCTTCTGAAACCATCCTACTCCTGAGGATGTAGGTACTCTTAACAATAGTTATCTTGTTCTTCCTACATACACTCCTCTTTCCGTTTGGGACAATGGACACTTCTGTCAGGATGGGTTTGGCTTCAAACTCATATGCCAATGGTTCCTACATATTTAACCTTCTGGACCTTCAGACTGGTGTAATGGGAGTTCTCAGATCACTCATTTTTTATAGCCAATTTTACAAGAAAACACTAGCCCAGACCTTTAGAAAATCACCACTCACAAAAAAAGCAACCCTAATAGCCCAAGACAAGAAAATACAAATCATAATTGAGGTACAACAATGATACCATTAAAATGCAAACATGCGCACTTACAAACAAAGGAATGTCATATCACCACCTCTATGAAAATTTGATCAATAGTCAAGTTGTACTCCTACTATACCTGTAGCAATTATTTTTATGCCTTGATAATTGTAGAAGATCAAACACATTGCAATAAATCCTCATTAAATAGAGGAATTAGAGGTGAGTTGCATTTAATGGCCACCCTAGCTTGCTTGTGTGAACAAAAAATCAATCATTGCATGCTAAATCTCGACTGTTGGTCATTCAGGATTTAAAACTCAATCAACAAGGCCCATTAAGGATCACCACTTTCTTTCTTGATCATACTTAGAAACAATGATGAGGTGCTTTAAAAATACCATGTACCCATCTGTACCCAACTCCTTAATGATCAACTTGCCCACCATCGATCCTGATTCTAGGATGATCTTAACCAAAAACCAAAAATATCGATCATCGCTCTTTTTTTTTTGGTTTGGGGCCTCGTCAAGCGATGGCTGAGAATCTAGAGATGATATATCAGCCATTGATCCTGATAAGAGAATGGTCTTGGTCGCAAACTTCATTTACCTCACTCATCGCTTGTCCATTCTCCCTTAAGCGGCTTCAACAAGTGATGCATCAAACCTATGCGATGGGAAAAAAGTCAACTATCAGTGGTTGTGGGTTCAACCCTAGCCTACATAAAACAACTAGTGATAGTTATAAGGCCAACAATGGGTTAAAAGTTTAACCACATCGCTCATCGAGTATTACTTTCTGACGGTGCCAATATAACGCGCGATAGGAAATGAGCCTAACCCAGTGATAATGACAATGCTTCGCTCATCACTCAATGGAAAAGGGAGGTGATAAAACATGTGATGGGTGACATAACACAAACAATTAGAAAGGTACAATATTGCTCATCACAAGTTAGATGCAAGGCACCTCTGGAAGAGATGTAATGGGCAATAAACTACGAGGAGATAGACTTCAGTGGTTTTAAAAGTACTTAGGCTTAAAATCATTTTAAAAGAGGGTCTCCTAGGCTCGATGGGTGGATTAAGTGTTGGGGCCAGATGAAACAGTGATAGTGAAGGACATAAAATGCCACTTAGGTGACGGGTTAGCCGATTCAGTTGAATAACAAGGAAACGAAAGCTGATAAGAGAATTGAGGGTATAAATGGAAGTGGAAACCATAAAACTCTAAACCCTAGTGATAACAAGACATGATCAATAACAGGCTTGAATATAGAACCATGGGACAATGAAATTTTAGCATTCCACCAAGGGCTCCGATTGGGGATGTATGCCTCCTATAGGCATAGAAAGAATTTAGATCTTTGGTAGAAGTCGACCAAATGTTGAGTCCATTGGGTGATCTCATATTGCTCCTTTATTCATCTTCCTTTTCAACTTCACTTGGTGACCCCAGGCCATCAAGTGAAAAAGAGAGTCAATTCTTTCCTTTATCAAACATTTTGTCTTGCTTTGATAGCAAAGGATCAATATGTGCATTATGCATTTCTAAGCAACCATCATCATGATGATTGACATCATCAATTCCACTTGCTATGAAACTACCTTATTCATCAACTTGTTGCACCATATGTTCACCTAATTGAATTGGAAAAATAAAACATTCATATTCCACTTGATATTGAGTTGTAACATCACATTCAATTTGTGCATTAAATTAAAATCCTTCATAAACACCCTATTGTATGCTGGGCCAAGCTTGTGAAGTATTGAAGAGAGAGAGGTCATATTCAACAACACCTTCATTGTACTTGACATGAGTGTTTTTGTTTTAAAGGTGCAAAGCACCCATGTTATTAGGGTAAACAATTTTTTACCGAAGCTATGAACCAGGTACAAGAAACCACAAGAAACAACCAAACCCACGAGCATAATGACCCAATGAAGGTACAAGGCCTGCAAGCACTTTGAACCAGCAAGGGTTTGAACCCCGGTGGCCATCACTACAACCAAGTGACTTGACCACCAAACCATGCCCTTATCGGCGTACTTGACATGAGTGTTATCCTCATTAGATGGAAGCAATTCCATGATGAGGTCCCAAAAATGAGTGGTATCTGCAAATAATTCAAGAGCACATTCATACTGGTTAACATCATACATCATGCTGTCTGCATCCCTAAGTTGTTCTTCACATAGGTCAAATAGTACTACAACATCAACATAATTTGAAGGTTCATCAAATTGCTTCTCTTCATCAATATGTAGTGATGCTTCTTCAGGGCCCATATACTTGTCTGGATGCACCAATTGATTATTCAAGAAAGGGTTTTCTCCTTTTTCAATATGGATATCATCCTCTTGCATACGTATGGTTGACAATTCAACCACTGATTCAAGCACACAACCAAGTGCCATAAAAGAATAAGTATATTTATTTGTTTCTCCCTCAATACCAATACCATTCTTAGGATTGTCATCATGGACAGTAACATCTCCCTCTTCAAATTCTTCACCATGTGAACAACTGTCACATTTGACTATTAGCACATCAGAGTTTCACCCTTGGTAATCATGAGATATAGTTTGCTCATCCACTTGTAGGCATATGAATTAACAAATACTTGCACCACTGCATCTTTCATGTGCCTAAGTTACCTTCTTCAAGGATAGAATCAAAAGCTTGAATGTCATCTTGGTCCTTGTTTCTTGTTGTCTCATTTGTAACATCTTCTTCATATTCGAAAGTGGTAGTTGTTAAGAATTCATCAGGATTTTGAACAAAAAATGGGTTGTTTCTACACCAGTAGGGATCATCATTTTTCATCTCACATATTGATGAGGATTCATCATATAAGGGGTTCTACCACACTTTCATTGTAGTCGCATAGACTCCTGCTTTCTCAAGGTGAGAATCCCAACCCTTGGGATCATCAATGCACTCAAAATCATCATAATCACTTGAAGAGCATATAGAAGAATTCTCAACATCATCTACACCATTTGCATTCAAAATTATTGACCCATATTCTAAAAAATTTTCACTCCCAAGAAAATGCACCCTCCCAAGGCTATCGACACATCCTCTTCTTGGAGCAAGGGATTCCATCTCTATTTCATAAGAAGAGTTATAGTCAATAGAGGACTGACCAAGCTCAATTTCATCTCCTTGGTCTCTGTCGTATGACATAACATTAACTGCACTTGCATCATCATTGATCTCATCATGATTTGAAATTACCTCTTTCCCTCTTTGTATTTCTTCAATTCTAATAACATCCCGAGGGCGTAGATTATGTATGGCTACCTTGTCCTCAAATTGCATATCTTCACTCTCATCACTACTGCAAGAATCTAAATATATGTTGCTTGTAAACTGACAACAATGATTAATCAATTGTTCACATTCTGATATATTGTCTTCATTTGACTACTCTATCTTTTGATCTTCCTTAGCATGGAAATTATTACTAACATTTTGAGAAACATGTTGTATGTGGCTATACTTGATGTCTTCTACAGTCCTTATCTAGTCCACCACCTTATCAAGACCATGAGATTTCAGATCCTCCAATAATTTACTCAACCTTGGCTTGTAGACCTTACAAAATAGATCAATGCATATTAAATCATTAGGTCTAACACTATTGGGTATCTCCATCAGGATATCCAGAAATCTTGAAAACAAGTTATATGGTAATTATTTTGTATATCTCTTCATTTCATATAACTTCCTAACAAGGAACATTGCATCAACCTTTCCCAACACTTGTATGGTTGGGGTATGCTCAGGATCTACATATTGTGGAGATGGAATAGGCAAAGCATTTGAAGCATTTTTTGTCTTGACAAACATTCCCGTTGTCTGATATATTTGGTTCATTAACTTGAGTCTTGTTGGAACTATTCATGCTAGTAACCACATGTCCTTTCATGATTGAGTATTTCAAATTGTTTTCAATATTCATAGCTCAGCTTGGTAAGCTTGTTGCAATGTAGTGGGCTCTTTATCTCTTAAAAAATAGCTCATCTTTCTATAAAATGCTCCCAAGTATATGACCAAACACTTAACATCATTTGGTCTCATGTTTTCAAGAATATCCCTTATAGTCCTTGTGAATCTAAGGTTGAAAGCAAGAATTAGCTCTTCCCCATTTCTAGGGATCTCCATGAAGTTTTTTCTAACTTCATTTGGGTTTATTCTTTTACCAAATTGTTCCATGACAACTTCCTTAAGTTCACTTCAAGAATGTACATAAGACATTGGTAGAAAAGAGAACCAGTCTCTTGCATCTCCTTTCAAGGATTGAACAAATAACTTCATGACCACATCTTCAAAGTCAATTTCATAATCTCCCATCATATCAAAAAATTCTTGCAAATGTGTGCTTACTGATTCTAACCCTTCACCACTAAAATTTGTTATCTTATCTCTGATCTTAGGTGGTAAAACATTTGGATAACCATAAATATTACCAAAATTAATGACCTTGTACCTTTCGATACTAAACTTCCTTGATGTGACAAGGATTTTTCATTATGCATGGTTGTATCAACACCCACATCAGAATGTGTGGTTTGACAATGCATTCTACTATTTCCCCTAGAAGATTTGTTAAATATACCTTAAATTACAAAAGGTAGTATGAACTCCCTCCAGAATTATGATCTTAAATCTTTACAATGCAAATCTTCTATCTCTACTTTGCATAATATCTTTCAACAAGTGAAATTTAGGAATATAACAAAATTCTACATCTATTTCAATTTCACTTTAATATTATGCAAAGATTACCATTCCTTTCTCTATTCTAGTGCTATTTCACCAAATTGGGAGTTATTTACATCATATCTTGAAAATTCCCACAAATCATTTGCAAATATGATAATATTTTCTTTAGATTCATGAGAATTCTTGGAGATTTAGGGCAGCAATTCACTTTTTATTTTGAAACTTACAGATATGAAGCTTTGTTATATTCCTTATCAGGTTCTTTGAGTCAATTTTGCCACCTCCTTTTAGAGGGATATACTTCTAATAAGATGGAGTGTCTTCAAATTAAAGCTCCTTCTAGGTTTGCTTCCACCAACAGATTCACTTTCAAATCCTTAGAATTTTGATGCAACTGAATCCTTTACAAGGTTCAAGAATTATTCAATATCTGAACAAGATGTTCAAAATTATCACACCATTTGACTCTATAGTACAACAATCTACGACTAGAGAATGAGAATTTTCTCCCCAACAGAGTCGCCAATTCTGTTGGTGTTTTTTCCAGTTGAACTTAAGAATTCTCTAAAGGATAGCCAGTCATATTCAAGAAATCCCTAGGCTAGTGGCCAACACAATGAGTAAAGAGATTTGAAGTCTTTACTCCTGCACTTTAGGCTTTGTGGGAATAGGGAGGGTATTTTTTGACTGAGTTCATTCTAATTTGTGAAAATGGAGAACACTTCTTCATGGATGCTTCCTACTTCAAGAAAATAAACAAAATTCACCAAAGATTTGGTAGATCTTTAAGTAAACAACTATCCATTTGCTAAGAATGAAGGTGCAATTGCAGCTTGCATTTCAAAATTGACAGTATTTTAATAAGCATTGTTCTTATTTTGAATCTATGGCTAGGCATTTCACTGATTCATTAGATTACATGAATTCTTGACAAACAAGCCAGTGCCTCATCAATTGGGTAAATGGAGTAAAAAATGAAATACTCAGTAATACACAAATTATTTAACCTTGAAATAGATGGACTATTCTTGTAATGCCTTGCAGTACAAAAACTCACAATATCCAAAACATCACTTCTTACCAAATCCTTTTCAAACTCTCACAAACCTATGACTCTTCTCAAAGCATTTTAATTAGCTCTCCGAGCTAAAACAAAGAAACAAATCCATACAATCAATTACACCATTGATGACAAATGAAAAGATCTTTGATATTCTCATTCATGATTTGCAAAAATATACAGAGGAAAGCATATGCCTTGGAATGTAGATTTGTTTTGATTTCAATAATTTATGTAAAATTATTTAAGACTACTACATATGAGACCTATACTCAAGACAATTAACTAGCAAATTCATCAAGTGTTCTTCATTACATTTGTTCTTGGCACTTATATTTTTACCTATACCATTTTGGACTCAAAATTTTGACTCCTATAATAAGCCTTGAAATCCCTTTTATAAAAGAAGGGAGGAACAAGCATTAAGCTCATTACAGTTACATTTAGTAATAATTTCAAAATCAATTTCATTTCATTTGGGTTAGTTCCCAAACTGTTACATTTATCCATTCCTTTTGTCATGGGAAAGAAAAAAGGCAAAAGGAGTGCCAAGCCATTGGTCAGGGCAGCACACACAAGCCTTCCAAAAGTTATTGTCACCAAAATCAGTGCATTCACCAACATCAGGGAGTCACTATCATTACTAATGACATGAACCAACGAACCAACAAAAAGGGAGTCAAGTCATTACAACATTCAAAAACAAACACCATTGAAAAGAGAACATGGGTGTTACCCTGCCTTGTCAGCAACTGAGTAAACACCCTCACTAGGCTTCCTGATAGAAATTGGAGTTGCAACAATTACCTCATCATCCGAGTCATCATAAGGCACAAGAGAAATAGGGCACTGGCTAAAGTCAAGGATGACTCCTTCACTTGAAGAATTATCAAAAATTAGAAGAGGAGCATTGGGC
Source organism: Sequoia sempervirens (assembly GCA_007258455.2). NCBI lineage: Eukaryota > Viridiplantae > Streptophyta > Pinopsida > Cupressales > Cupressaceae > Sequoia > Sequoia sempervirens. Next base: position 245,006,680 of record VDFB02379711.1, read on the forward strand.
TTTGCTAAATAGACCTTAGGATCTTGACTCAACCTCGTTAATTCTTTCAAAAACTTAGGTCCCTTCCTTTTAACTCTGACCAATTCTTCTAAAATAGTCATACTTCTTAGGATGTAGGTACTTTTAACAATATTTTTCTCTCTCTTCCTATGTACACTCCTCTTTCCTTTTGGGATAGTGGACACATTTTTCAGGAGGGGTTTGGCTTCAGACACATATGCCAATGGTTCCTGCAAATTTAACCTTTTGGACCTTTAGACCGGTGTAATGGGAGTACTCAACTCACTTATTTTTCACAGCCAATTTTACAAGAAAACACTAGCCCAGACCTTCAAAAAATCCCCACTCATAGAGAAAGAAACCCCAATAGCCTGAGACGAGAAAATACAAATCACAATTGAGCTACATCAATGGTACCATTAAAATGAAAACATGCACACTTATAGACCAGGGATTGTCGTATCACCACCTTCGTGAAAATTCACTCAATACTCAAGTTGTGCTCCTCTAGTACCTATATCAATTATTTTTGTGCCTTGATAATTGTAGATGATCAAACACACTAGAAGAAATCCTTATTAAATAGAGGAATTAGAGGCAAGCTACATTTAATGGCCACCCTGGCCCGCTCATGCGAACAAAAAATCAATTGTTGCATGCTAAATCTCGATTGTCAATTGTTCAAGATTTAAAACTTGATCAACGAGGCCCATTAAAGAACACCAATTGCTTTGTTGATTGCACTTAGAAACAATGATGAGGTGATTTAAAACTGCCACGTACCCATCTGTACCAAACTTCATAATGATCAACTTTCCCATTGTCGATCTTGATCATGGTATGATCTTAGCCAAAAATGAAATATATCACTCTTCGATTGTTCAGTTTTTCTTTGGGACCTCATCAAGTGATGGCTGAAAAGCTAGTGATGAGATATCGACCATTGATCTTGATCACAGAATGATCCTGGCTGAAAACTTCATTTACCTCACTCAACGGTCATCCATTCTCCCTCAAGTGGCTTCAACAAGCGATGCATGAAACCCAAGTGATGGGAAGAACTCAACCATCAGTGGTTGTGGGTTCACCCCTAGCCTGCATAAAATAACCAATGATAGTTATAAGGCCAGCGATGGGTTAAAAGCTTAACCGCATCGCTCATCAGGTATTGTTTTCTGATGGTGCCAATACAACATGTGATAGGCAATGGGCTTAACATGGTGATAATGACAATTCTTTGCTCATCGCTAGATGGAAAAGGGTGGTGATAAAAGAACATGTGATTGGTTATGGACCACAAGCAATTAGAAAGGCACAATATCACTCATCATGGGTTAGATGCAAGACACCTCTAGAAGAGATGCGATGGGCGATAAACTACTAGGAGATGGACTTGAGTGGTTTTAAAAGCACATGGGCTTAAAGTCATTTTAAAAGAGGGTCGCCTAGGCTCAATGGGTGGCTTAAGTGTTGGGGCTAGTTGAAATAATGATAGCGAAGGCTATAAAATGCAACTTAGGTGATGGGTTACCTGATTTAGCTGGTCAATAAGGAAACAAAAGCTGATAACAGAACTGAGGGTATAAGTGGAAGTGGGAACCACAAAACCCTAAACCATAGTGATAACAAGGCATGATCAATCACAGGCTTGACTATAGAACCATGGGACAACAAAATTTTAGGGTTCCACCACCTTCTTTCATGCTTTATTTCAATTCAAGGTTTAATCACCCAAACGATGTTTGACCAAGGAAAACCCCCATTCACCAAAAATAAACATTTTTTCTCTCTTGTTTTTGTGTTGCAGATTTAGGTTGAAGAAGGATTGAGTACCTCTTGAAGTGCAAGATTGGAAAATTTGTCAAAGTTGTTGGAAAATCACAGTATTTGACCTATAGATTTGATTTTCAACTTTCTGACATTGAAACTTGGACAAATCAAAAGCTACAAATTAGTATCAGAGGCTCCCAAAAGTTGCTAAAAAACCCTAACAAAAGACCTATTTGGCCATGGGAAAATGAGTCCTTGATAGCCTCTCGAAACTACCTTTTGGTGACTAGTAAACATCATTTTTCCCTTCGAAGATCTATCATCAGTTTTTTGTTTCTATTAATATTGAGCTTTATATTATTGTTTCAAGTTTAAATTGACATAATTAGCTTGATTTTCTATTTTTAGTTTTTCTCCCAAAAGTGTTGTTTGGACTTGACCCCCGTCCTTAAAGAATAAGGAAATCTAAATATTCTAACATTGAGTTGATTCACGTAAAGGTTTTTAGTCAATTATATGAGGGGGATCTCATTTCCTAATGAAATAAAGGAAAATAGGTCTATCTACATCATTTTGGCAAACCACCTTTCTTTTATAAAAACCTTATTTTCCAATGTTTTATTGAATAACTATTGTGAGGATGTTCTAGGTGAAAATTTAGAATAGATAATTTTGTTGGCCCTAGAAGTCTAGAAATATTAACTTTATGATGATAGAATGTGGTGATCTCTAAACCCTAACTTGATGATAATATCTAACACAAGTCTATATTTGTAAGGAATATCTATGAATATGGTTACTCACTTTCTTAGGTTCTCAAGTTTATAATTTTTATGCTTATTTAGAGTTTAGTTCTATGTTTTATATATTAAGGATAAAATTCTAGAAAAATATGGAGTACCTAGCCTTATCATGCATAAGAACAAAACAAAGTGAGTTTAAAACCATTTTTTAAGTTAGGTTCATGCCTTAAAATACTTAAATCTAGAGGAAGTGGATGGATTATTTTTAAGTTCATATTCATAAAATTAAGGGAACCCTTAGTTGGATCTATGATATTGTGTCAAAAATTTAAAAAATTAAATTTAAATACATAAATATAAGAATATACGTAGTGATATATGGGTATGTGCAGGATCATGGTGGGCCAAAAAGTGGCAATGAGGAAAAAAAACACATCTTTCATCAACCAAAAACGTGAAAATACCGTGTTGACTTTTTTTAGGCTTGGGTGTCAGTACACACCACCATAGCAAACGCCAAACCTAGTTTTCCAAATCAGCTATCCGATTTGTAAAAAGCATCTATATACAAACTCTCGCTTTTTAAGAGTCATTTCACAGTTAACAACCCACGGGCGCATAGTGAGTTGATTCTTTGCGTAACAGATATCTGATTTGGCAAAAATCCAATTTGAAAAAGTAAGATTTTTTATTTTTTATTTGCTTTGATTCAATTTTAAATTAGATTTGGATAATTTCAAATAGTTTTTTGTGGATTTTTTTAAAAAAATAGTGTTTTTGATTGAATTTTTATGAAAAAATTGAGTTTAGAATGGATTTTGATATAAAAATGAATGTTTTTTGTGGATTTTTTTCTCAAAATAGGGTTTTTGATTGAATTTTTATGAAAACATTGAATTTAGAATAGATTTTGATAAAAAAAAGATTTCTTTTGTGGTTTTTTCAAAATAGGGTTTTTGATTGAATTTTTATGAAACAATTGAGTTTAGAATGGATTTTGATAAAAAAATGATTTTTTTAATGGATTTTGATTTAAAAATAGTGTTTCTTATATATTTGTATTAAAAATTAGAGAATTTTATAGATTTTTGTTAAAAAGTAGGGTTTTATTATATTTTTTTAAAAAACTAGGGTATTTTTATAATATTTTCATTTATATTATCTAATTTTAATTATATTAATTATTTTTTAACTTTAATCAGGCATTATGGTGACTGAGAATGAGAATGCACAAATTCCACCAATTGAGAATGAAAATCCACCAACTGAGAATCAAAATGCAGAAATTCCAAATGCTCCACCACCTCTGTAGCCATCAATTGAAGACTTAATTCATGAAAAATTGGAGCAATTGAGGGGCATTTTTGATGTTTATAAAAAAATCCCTTGATTACCCCGTATGTCAACCACATTGACAGGAATAATTACAAATGTAGAAACCCTCTCCACCCAACATAATGCCTTTCATTCATGGCAAGAAACCATGAGGGAATATTATGCATGTGGATTGTCTTATGATGATGTGAAAGATCTCCAAATAACAAAAGCCCAAATAGCCTCTTTATTTATTAACCCTAGCACTAGTTTTCCAGTTAATGTTAACAAACCAAAACTTTCTATAAAATGGTGCACACATAGGGGCATAGTAGATAACTTTTGGGATCGTTGGTGTATGGTTTTTGATAAACCACCCAACAATAATCTTGATGTACCTTTTTACTTTATTAAAAAATTATATGCTGATTTTTTGTTAGGGCATCATGTCAATTACTTTGACATTAAACCCTTCCAGGGTGTTGGTGGAGGTATGCTCCAGGATAGGCCAGGGGCAACTAGAGTAGTCAGGCACCCACATGTTCTCTGTCCTCCCCTTCCTTTGCCACCTCCAGTACAACATCCAGATATTACGGAGGATGCAGCCACACAAACTATCTAGACTATTCACTATTTGAGTGGTCTTTTGGTTTTCCATGCTTCTTCAATAGCTTAGCCATAGTCTAGTGATCTTGGCGATAGATCCAGTGATGTTGCATCATCCTCCTCAGGTCCACATATTTGTGTTCCACATATGTGCAATACGTGCGAACAAATATGTTTGGGTCCTATTGTACAACCCACTAAGAATCTATTAGACA
>VDFB02379711.1:245011427-245162900 GCA_007258455.2 Sequoia sempervirens
AATTTAGTCCTTTTATTTAATATTATTTCCAAATTAAGTGTGAAAAAGGGATAATTTTTCCTACACTACATTTAGCCCCCACTTTAGTGAGAGTATGACACCATGTCAAACTCACACTAAAGTAGACATTCAAGACACTTATGTAGGCAGCAATGACAAAGATACTCCACCATACACTATCAAAGCCTAGGAGAAGAAAAAGAGGGTGGATCAAGCTACGACCGTCCCAACGTGATGTGGAATGCAGTTGTTTGTACAGGGAAGGGGTAGGATCAAGCTACGACTGTCCCAATGCAATGTGGAACGTGATTTTCTGTCCTTCATGTTCACAAGCAAAACTTGATGTATACTATGTAAATAACACACATGCTCACTCTAGGCTAATGGAACCTTAAGTTGTCCATTATGTGAGCCCCCAGGGAAGTGGCTTAGTGAGAAAGTAATGCCTCTATGTCAACTCTCACTATACTTACCATACCAAAGCTATCCCTCTGACAACTCTGATAGGGTGCCACACACATTTCAATTTTGAGCTTCACAAGGTTAACAAGTTGTATTATGATAAACACTTATGAACATTATATATGGTTTGTTTAAAGGGATCTTTCTTAGTTTGTGTAAGGTCTTCTTCTTAGGGGTCATTGTTCCCAATGTCTCCAAGAGAGGACAAGTACAATAATAATAGAATCGCAACTTAGGGAATGTAGTGTGTCGCATCACCACTAAGAGGAAAGTCATATGCTAAGAAATATCACACTCTTGGAGTACGTCAAACCCAATGACACCACCAAGAAAAGAATGCATCACAAGAAGTAAGAAAATCGCACAAAGAACATGGGGACACCGATGTATGCCCCCACTTTAAGGGAATTGATAACACCATTGTTGTGAGCAATAAATTTAAAGTAGAAGAAGACATGAGAGCTTACTCAGAAATCCCTATGCAAAGTCATATGTTTCCAAATGAAGCTACATCTTGTAAGGGGAAGGGGTTGCCCCCAAAAACATGTAAGGGATCCACCAGTTCAGGGTCAGTATATCTTTGCTACAATGTGGTTATAGAGCTCAGAAATATCATCATTCCCCAAATACTCGTAGAACTGGAATATGACACATAGAGAGCAAAAACAAAGAAAAATATTTTGGGTCAACATGGAAGAGACCTATATTTCTCAACGCCTTGCGTCATCCCCAAAAGGAAAACACAAGTCAAGCGAAAAAGATAATTGTTTACAACATAGAGAAGAATGTAGATACAAATAGAGGAAATGCACATAAAGAGAGATACATCAAATAGAACAACACGAGGGATCACATTACACACATTCAATCACACAAAGGAACATGCAAAAAGAAAAAAAATAAAATTACTAGTAAGGCACATGCGAGTCAACCTATAGCAAGTCATCTGCATTCCAATATTGTTCAGTATATGCGGAAGGAGGACAACTATCCAAAGGGACAATGACAAGTGCCAATTGTAACCCCTTGCCCCCACTAAGTGTAGGACAAGGATAAGCTGAGATGAGTGATGAGAATGAGCTCCTTGAGATAAAGAGAATTGTTTACAATGAATGTTAAACATGAAATAGTGAGCATACTAAGATCCTACAACTATTACATCATGGAAAGGAGCAAAGCGCATGCTTTAAGGGACCATCTCTATTATATTAAATTTGTCCAAGATACTCTATAAAGTATGAAACTCATCAGTACTATTCCCAAGGACTATGATATCGACAATGAGACATGTTTGTGTTTTTATGTTTTGGATTTTTATTTTCTTTGATAGGTAGTAATGCTAAGAGTCCTTCATTAAGAAGTATGTGTAAGTGCCTTTCAGTGAGAGACATGGGACAAGGTAATTTTAGCTTCTTGAGTTTGTAAGGCCTTCGGTGTTTGCTTGTTTGAGGGTCTTTTTGAGGTGGATTGGAAGGAGAAGGACCTAAATTGATCCTATCATCCTTATGGGACAATATTTCATCATTGTGAGGAAGGACATATGTATCCTTAGAAGATGTGGAGGGATAAGGATTTTGATATCCTAGTCCCTTAGTTACTTCAATAGGAAGTTCTAAAAGTTTATGAGTTTCATGCTCATTAGTTATGTCACATCCTTGCTTAGTTAATATCTTAAATCCTTGGCCATAAGTCTCTTCTAGATTTATGGGTGTGTTGGACACTTTGTTAACATAAGATGGATAGGTATGCACTTGATTAGAGGAGCTATGTTCACTCATTGTTGGAGGTTTAGGCTTAGTTTGTGACTCAAAAAATGTAAAAGACCAAGCATCTCAAGTGGTGGGATGGTATGAGGTGTTGGTTGTTGCATGGATGGGTAAAAGGATGAATTTTTCTCAAGATTGTTAAGGAAATCATTTATGAAGTTGTTCATGCTATCATCATCTTCTCTAATGGGTCAACTTCACGAGGAAACTCATTAGGAGTTGATTGAGCATGATTAATTTCAATTACATTAGGATCATTTCCAAAACCACAACTTGAAACATCAACTAGAGATACTAAATACTTCTATAGATTACCAATGCACATGTCCATTGTTTTGAAATGCAAGGGGATTTTTAGATTTTTTAGATTCTAAACAAGGTAATTTTCTGATTACACAATGCAAAGACCTGAAAATGATGTCTTGTAAATACAATTTTGAAATCACACAATGCACTAAATTTATCAAATTAAGCTAAATATGATCAATTTCACTTAACAAAAAATTTATAAACTGAAACAAAAAAGTGAAAAAAACAAAATGAAATGTAGAAACAAATGTTTTAGTGCCCAGAAAATTAGGAAATGACCTTGATCAGGGACTATTTTCCCTAGGGTGAATGGGTCCTAGGTTAGGGTTTTTAAATTTTTTTTTATAGATTTCTAAGATGATTTTAGTGGTTTCCAGATTCTAATTAGAAACAAATTATAGTTTGATTTTTTCTGTGAATTTAATGTTGAATGCAAGTGCAAAATGTGATAAAATGACAAACTAGGAGACCTAATTTGATATGCAATTTTGTTTCAATTTTCAAATGAAAATAAGTATGATGCCATGCTATGTAAATGATATGCAAAATGACTAATTTTTTTTGTATTTTTTCATATTTCAAAGAATGCAAAAATGCAATCTTAAAACTCTAAATGAAATGCAAAGTTGATGCAAACTAGACACCCTAAATGAGACTCAATTCAATGCAATGAAATACAAATGAATGCAAGATCTAAATCTAGGGTGCAAATGGACTCCAAAATCAAAAAATTGTAATGATGAAACTCAGGTTCACCAAAATGAAACAAAGAACAATAGGTTCATCACTATAGAATGATGGAAAATGGGGTTTGTGATGAACCTATTTCTCTTATTTCATTAGGAAATGAGATCACAACAATGAAATTATTGTCAACCAAAAGGTGAGTCAAATCAAGGTATGAATCTACAAATTTTCATTTTATGCAAGGACGGGGATATGAGTCAAACAACACTTTGGGGAGAAAGATTAAAAATAGAAAAACAACTCCAAATTGTGATCTATAAAGTGCATCTAGAAGATTAAACTCAATTCTGATGGAACCTACAGTCAAATTGTAGATCTGAGAATGGGAAAGTGAAGTGTACCAGTCACCAAAACTTCCTTTTCGAAGCTTACTAAGGACTCATTTTCCCTATGGCGAATGGGTCCTAGCTAGGGCTCCTGAAAATCAGTTTCTGGGTTTTGTTCTGTTGTGTCTACACTCCCAGATTCTCGAAGCTCGCGATCAGAAAGCGAAAATAAATTATGTGGGTCAATTTTTGTGAAATTTCAAGAATGATGACAACTTTGACAACTTTGCAATTTTTATTCTTCAATAGATCTTCCACCTAAAATCTATAATCACGCATCAAGAGGGAAAAATGTTGTTTTGTTAGGTGAATGGAGGTTTGCCTTGTTCAAACCCCATTTTGGTAATTAAACCTTGAAATGAAATGAAATGAAATAGCATGAAGGAATGATGAATGAACAAGTAATTTCACAACTCACCAAACCTTATTTGAACCTTGGAATATGGATTTGCAACTTGCATGAAAGGGCTTCAATGGATGTGTATCTTGATCTTGAAACTTGACTTGAAACAATGCCTTTGAATGCTTGAATGGATCTTGAACACTACATCAACATATTAGCTCAAACAACATGCATGATGCAAGAAAGCTTTGACATGAAAATAGGATCTTGATTGTTGCAATAATCTTCTTCAAATTTTCCCTTGAATGCCTTGAAAATGCTCTTGATAACTTGAATTTGCTAGGTGCTCATGAAAACTTTCTAGGTCAAACATAGTGAAATGACCTCTTATTTATACATATGTTAACATGAATTTCCAAAATTCAAATAACACAAGCCGACATGTGGATACACATTGGAAATCATTAAAATAGTGCCAAAAACGTATTTGAAATTTAGGTCCTAAGCCTAAGTGAAGACCCATTCGCCCTTGGGCGAATGGGTCCTAGGTCACTTACCTAAGATACACATTCTCCAATGTTAAGTGTTATGTTATGGCATTGATGAATGTCAGGTTTTACCCTTAAGAAATTGCAATTAATTAGGCTTGGATTTGAATTAAAGGGGCCAATTAAGGCATAATTAACCTTGATTAATTAATAAAGCCCTAGATTAGTGTGAAAGTGTAAAGGTACACCTTACAACACCATAAATAAGGCACAGTTAAGTCCATTTTAATTAAAAGGCCCTAAACTTAATGTGAATATGTAAAATACATATTACAACACTAAATCAAGGCATAATTTAGTCCTTTTATTTAATATTATTTCCAAATTAAGTGTGAAAAAGGGATACTTTTTCCTACACTACAAGGGGTAACAATTGTAGCAGATATATGTAAACAATTGTCTCCTTGATTAGTTGTTGATATTTTGGATTGTTTTAGAGTGAGAGGTGTAACAGGCCCTCTTCTTGTAAACTTTCTTCCACCATATTTGTTGGTGTAACTATAATAAGTATTTAAAAATATTGCAATATTTAAATCTATTACATTCTCAACATATGTAATGGTATCTTACTTGTTTTAGATGAATATCACCGAGTTTAGAGAAGGATTATTAAGAAAAAGTGTTTGTTTTACATCATATATAATTTTTTGTTAGTTATAGTGCTTTGATTTTTATGGTTGGATATAACTCTATTACCCAATAAGGCATCAGTCAATTAAAATATTGACTTTCCACATCCATTAAAATAATCAAAATCATTCAATAGCAATATAGGAAGTAGAAGTAGATTGGTTCATTATTGTTTATGATTCAATAATGCATCCAAGGATAAATTTTAGGCTTTGATTTGCGCTTAGCTACCGAGGCTCTGGCACGAGCCCTTTCTCCCCATCATTGCAAATCAGGGTGGCGGAGTTAAGAAACAAAAAACAAGTTGTGGATAATTATGTTGCTAGAGGTGCACAAATCAAAGCCAAATTACACTAGTTAAAAATTGGCGACCATGCCTCCAAGGAGTTTTTTTTGGCCCTGCATGTCAAGCACTCTTCTTCAAGCATCAAAAAAATCAAAGATGGAACCCAGGTGCTTTCTAAGCTACCTGATATTCTCCAGGCCTTTGTTAGGCATTATGAACAAGTTTTCACTACTCGAGAGTATACGTTGGAGCAACAGCAAGCCCTTCAAGATTGCCTTGTTGTTGTGCCAAATAGGCTATCTTCAGCCCAGAAAGTTTTTTGCGAGCAATTTCTCATTGTGGAAGACTTGAAGGAATCCATTCATACCATGGCAGATGACAAGGCCCTGGAAGTTGATGGCTTCCCTTGTGAATTTTACAAGGCCCTCTAGGACTATATTTGGCAAGACTTACATAAAGTCTATCTTGAGGCTTTTCATTCCAAAACTCTGGGTAGTATAATTAATAAAGGAAATATTAAATTCATACCTAAGCCTGGATATCCCGAAGACATTTGCAACTGGTGGCCTATCATGCTCCTCAATGTCTGTTACAAAATCATTAATAAATCTTTGGCTCTGAAGATTCACCATCTTTTGCCTCAGAATGTGCGCTTGGAGAAAACTAGTTTCATTAAATCCAGATTTATTCTGGATAACATTATGGAGTGGGCCAAGCGTTTGGACCAGAAAGCCATTTTTCTCAAAATTGATTTTGCTAAAGCCTATGACCACATTGAGTGGCCTTCAATTCTTGCCATGTTGAAAACATTGGGGTTTGGGCCTAACTTCATTTAGGTCATTCAAATGCTTTTCTCAGATGCCTCTACTTGTATTACCATTAATGGTCGCCAATCTTTTTCTTTTGGTTTATTCCGCTCTATTTGGTAAGGATGCCCACTTGCTCCTCTTTATGTACTTGCTACCGAAAGATTTGGTTATTTATTGGCCAATGCAGTTTCTCAATAGCATGTCAAAGGCATTGACTTGCCTAACTCTAGGATTAACTTATTAATGGTCATTTTTTTTATGACTCTTTCCTCACCCTTATGGAGGAAGAGAATAATATTAAGGTGGTTCTTGAATGTATTCACACTTTTTGTCTTGCATCTGGTTCTGCCATTCAATGGCATAAAACTCTGTGTTACAGGCAATCTATTATGCCCACTCCTCATTGGTTTCAATAGTGCGGTTGGAAATGGATTGGGCCAAGGGAAATCTTTCAATTTTTGGGCATTCCCTTCACCTTCCAGGCTTCTCCAACTGAGTTTTGGCAAGTTGTTCTCTCTAGGATTGAGCAAAAGTTGACCTATTGGATTACCAAGCCTCTTTCTCTAGTAGGGAAATTTCAAGTTTGCTCTAAGATTTTGGTTGCCACACATGTTTATTACTCCTCTTATTGGGCTCCTTCTAAGGCCGCCTATGCCAAGCTCAAAAAGTTGCTTTGAGACTTTCTTTGGGCCTCTGCGCAGTCCCATAGAGGGTTTCAACGTGTTGCCTGGGAGTTATATTGTTTACCTAGAGACTCTGGCGGTCTTTGGATACTCTCCACTTAAAGACAAGGGACTTCCTTGTGTGTGAAATGGATTATTAGAACCCTTATTAGAGATGAATCCTGGAAAATTCCCCTCAGGCATTGCATCCAATTTGGCTTTCGTGTTCACATACCCGCCTGGAAGGTGATTGGCTTTCAAACCCTTCTGGTTATGAAGGAACCAATTCAAATTGTGGTAAATTTCATGTCCAAGAGCATTTGGAGAGCCTGGGAAGCGGTTAAGCCTTAGCTCCACTGGGCTGGCTCTAGCTTCTGTGATGGGATTTCACTCAACCAACAGAACATTTGGTGGTCGCCCCTCTTTGCTAGTAATGGTCAATTTTTGGCTACCTTGGCTTAAGACGCTAAGGTTCCACAAGAAAGGAATTCAAAATTTGCAACATGTGTTTCACAGACCCACAATGTGCATTATGCTATGGGAAGATTTTTGTGCTCTCTACAGTCTCCAAAACTAGGAGCGTGATACTTATGATGGTTTGGTGAATGATATTCCTACATATATGCTTCATAAAGTGGGAATTCATGGGTACAAGCCCTGGTGGAAGGACTGGAAGTGGTACCCAGACACCCCTTTCAGGAATTGCAAGCCTAGGCTTGGCTATATGTGGCTTTCACTACATTTTCCTATGATTGAAAGTCTAAACCAAAGGTGGCTTCTTCAATCCTCCACTCATGTTTGGAAAAAAATATTCTTTGTCGCTTGGTCTGTAAGTGTTGAGCCGAAACTTTCCCACTTTGCTTGGTGTATTCTTTTCCAAGACTTGCCTGTGGGGTCTTGGCTTGGTCACTTGGGGGTCTAGGACCCTCAATTCCCTTTTTGTGGGCAAGCTGATTCTTTTAAGTATCTCTTTTGGTTTTACACCAGAGCTCAACAGTTTTGGAATTAGATTCATGACTTCTTTTGGCCTTTCAAACCGGAGCCCTTCTCCTGGCATATGGTTCTACTAGGATATTTTTCCAAACTTTCTGCTAAGTATACCTAGCTTTGGCACACTTTCCAGGTGGAAATCCTCTTCAATATCTAGAAAGATAGAAATGCCTGCATATTTTCTAACACTCAAATGGATAAAAATGTTTCTTTGTATTCTAAATCTATTATTTTCTCTAACATGATTTTGCAGATCCAAGTTCAAGCTAACAAAGTTGCATTTGAGATGGCTCACCTTCAAGTGCTTCTGGATCATTGGGGCAATGCCCCATGTACTGTGGCTTGGGTGCCTGCTTCGCCCACTTCCTCTCGTGGCTAGTAGCCCTCTTGAGGCCAGAAATAGAGTGGCTCTGCTCGCCCCCACCCTCCTCAGTGGTCTCGTTCTCCTCCTCTGCGGGCTGGCCAGGGGTGGCCCTCTAGAGGAGCAACAGGGAGCAGCGGTGGTGGTTCCGAGTGGCCCTCTGATACTACTCCTGGTAGTGGCTCTAGTTGGCCAGACTCTGGTAAATGTTTTCCACATCTGACACTTGCAATCTCGCCCCAACACAAGGAAGATAAAGAGAAGGAAAAAAAAGCTAACGATGGCTGGGGTCCTCCTCCTGACGTCACTCCAAACCCTGCTAATGTATGGGGGAAGAAAATGGATGACAGAGACCCTCCTAGCTCTGCTGGTATTGCTTTGGCCACTTAATGGCCTTTTTATCTCTTTTTGTAATCATGGACTTCTGGGCTAGGCCCATGTGATTGGTATTTTTTGGTTTCTGGGCGTGGCCCATATGACTCTTGGGGTGTGCCTTCTTACCACCCATTTTTTTTTGGGAATATGTATTTCTATCTTTATTATTAATATAGATATATACCTATTCATCAAAAAAAAATGTTACATTATCAATGAATTGTTTACAACATGTTCATGTTCTACTAATGTTAAAAATTTGAAAAGAGATTATCTCAAGGAATTATATTGTTATTGTCATCTTAAGATACATGTGCAAAGTGTTTGAATAATCTATCTAGAGGTTATTGTAGTCACTTAAACTTAACTTAGCGATAGTTATTTGGGTTAAGTTTAAATTTGGCTATGGTTCTTGTGGGATGTATTATCATTCATTTTGTTTGATTTAAGTTCCTATTTGGGCATACCTCTAGGAACAACCCCCTAAACCTAAGCTAAGCGGAAAGTATAGGAGAGATAACCCACTCTCATATTTTAACCTTTAACCACCTTGAGTCTCTTGATGAGCCTCTTTTCACCTTCTTGACAATAAGCCTTTGACCTTGAAGGTGGGAAAATCTGTAGGATTTGTGAGAGTTATTTTGGGACCTAACAAGTTGAAATTGAGGACAACTAAAACCTAGTTAAAAAATTGTGATGTATATCCACAAGGATTATCATGATCAACAAATAGCTAGAGTAAAAAACCATCTATTTACTATTAGCCTCCAAGTGAATAAGACAACAATGAGTGCACATGTAGACCATAGTGCCTATTATAATTTGATTTTATTCAATATGGTTAAGAGGATTCGTTTAGATATATATGATCATCCTCAACTTGACCTATTGGATTGGGTAAATAAGGACGTTGATATCCAAGTCAAGAAAATGAATAAATTTTACTTTGTTATCAATGCATGGTATATAGGCAAAGTAGAGACTAATGTGATTTCACTTGATGCATTCGATATAGTGCTTAATATTTCATACATATACTAGAAATTTTGGATATTCATGAGAAGGGAGAACATGTATAGGTGAATCAAGGATGGATTCAAGTACATCATTAGTTAACATTAAAGCAAAAAAACACAATGATAAGTTTCAATCAAGTCCTCAAGTTATTTCAAGATACTAAGTAGTTTTTTTTGTTATTTTTGAATGATAAACAAGAGGATGGAATTAGGATTTGTTTTGTGGCTTCTTCTAGTAAGAAACCTAAGTGTTTCTACAAAGTAAATTAGCACCATTTCAAGAGTTTTTCATGAGCCTAAGAGGCTACCCCATAAACAAGAGGTAGAGAATGAGATTCACTTGCTTTGAAAATCTCCTCTATAAAAAAATAGACTATATAAATGATCATTATTGTAAAGCAATGAAGTGAAATATAATTTCAAGATTTTTTAGAGGAATATGTAATTTCCCCAATCACTTCACAACTTGGTTTGTTGATTGTTATGGAAAGAAAAAACATGTCTCTTGGAGAATTTCCCTAAACATTATCGAGTTCTCAATAAGATCACCATAAAGAACCATTATTTGTTTCCATGAATAGATGACTTGTTATGTCAACTACAACACAACTTATTTTATAAAATTGGATTTTAAGTTCATGGAATACCTCTTTGAATACAAATCATAATCTTATGAGTGAATTTTTGCAGAGTTTATAGATAAAGGTGTTATAGCATGTCTATATGGTATTTTGATAATTATTTTTTTTTGGTATTGTTGAAGGATAAGTTCAAGAGGAATGAAATCAATGTTTCTCATATGGCTTCTTCTAAAAAGAAAGCTTAGGGTTGCTACAAGTTATTGGCATCACTTCAAGAGCTTTTTCATGACCCTAAGGGGATACCCACCAAAATAAACGTAGAGAACGAGATTTCCTAGCTTCCTAAATCTCCTCTACCAAAAATTAGAGTATATAAAAAAATATTATTGTAGAGCAATGAAGTGAAATACAACTTCAAGAGTTGAAAGAACAAGGTGTAATTTTCTAAAGTACTCCACCATGTGGTTTGTCAATTTTCTAAATGCATGGTTCTTGGAGAATGCGCAAACATTATAAAATTTTCAATAAGTTCACCATAAAGAAGCATCATCCATTTCCATGAATAGACATGACTTGTTGGATCAACTACAACACAAAATATTTTACGAAATTGGATTTGAAGTTAGGATACTAGTAAGTATGGATGAAGCATGATGATATATGGAATACCTCTTTCAAGATGAATCATGGTTTATATGAATGGTTATAAATTATTTTATGTATTTTTATTTTTATTGCTACTTGGGAAGAAACAATTTATTCAATTGTCAAGTCTTACAAGTTTTAATGAATAAAAAAAATTATATATTATCAAGAAATATGAGTTTTATAAAGGATTGGTGATATATCTCAATCATGTTGTCAAATCAAGAGAGTTGAAAGTGGTTTCAATAAAGGTTGAGGCTAAAAAATTGGCTTCCACTAAGAAGTACTATAGAGTTCATGAGCTTAAAGATAGAGAAGAAGAGCTACAACTAGTGGTAGAAGGAATACAAGTACCATAAACCATATCACTAAGATAGTAATCATATATAGGTTTTCCCAAATCAACAAGCACAACTTTAGGCTCCTAAAATAAATATGGAGCAAGAGAGATGCAATTAGGAAAATTCATAAATGTAAGAGAACAATAGTATGTTTAGAGGTACAAAAGTATCACATAAGGAAAATTTCATAGATGTATCATCAAAAGGTATGGCATATACTACAATAGGGGAAAATATGAAGCCATGGAAAGAATAATACCCTAGTAGGTCTATAGTTCTAGATGCAATGAACATTAAGGAAGAAGGGAGGAGTATGAAAATAAACATCATCATGCAAAAGTGTGGATGAATCTCTAATCCTTCATAAAGAATGACCAATAGAAGAATAAAGCAACAAAGCATAAGTGGAACCAAATTAATACTAGTTTAACAATATAAGGAAGAATAAACATATTATATCATGGAAATTTACAATAATCTATATGTAAATAAAATATACACATGAAAGCACATAAATGTGTAAATGACATAAAACATATCTTAGTTAGGGTTTTAAAACATATATGTGTCATGAATAGCATATACTTAACAAGGAAAATAATACAAGATATCATATAAAGAGTCAACATAGAAACACAATCATTGTATGTGTTATCATCATGAAAGAAAGAAAAATGATCATCATGAACAAGCATAAAAGGATCAATAATAACATTTAGATCTAATATTTTTTTAATGGAATTTTAAAATCTAAAGCTAAATCAAAACCAAACCTTAAAGCCTAGGTGGGTAGGGATCAAGGATATATCACATAATGAAATCCCAAAATCTAATCAAGATAATAGAAGTAAAATAATGAAGGGTGAATCCAAACCCAATTTAAATAAAAAATATTAGATCCAAAAACCTAATCTAGAAAATAAAACCTCAAGAGGTGTAATAATGTTAGGTTTACCATTTCTTGTAAGGAAAATAAATGTTCCCATACAAATATCCTAGGTTAATTAATTAAATCACAACAAACAAATAAATCTAACCTAAGATAAAAATTTAGGACTCATAATTCTATTGACATGAACACTCAAAATTAAATAAACTGAATAATGTTACTTATCATTAGGTTTGATGAATATTTTATTGATACGGATGTTACCAATTGATTCACCAATGTGTTTGATCTTAAAATTAGTTCTAATCATGTTGAACCAATAGAGTAAATGAGAACAACTTTAGTCAAGAAGGTGATTTATGACTTGGATAAAATAATTTGACATAAATTGATGATGATATGTTGCAACCAATTTTTTAAACACTTCAAGGGGGCGTATGAGATGATTTGGAGCTTCTCATGAATATTCAAAGTTACAAACTTGTATGCTATGTAGAAAATCAAGAATGGTGAATTTTCTTCTTTTTACAAGCAATAAAAGCATCAAATACCTTGAAAAAAAAAATACTATGGTGAATGTATAGAATAATACATATTATAGACCACAACTGCTATGAATACATTATTATTGATCTAGTGGAAGCAGTAAAATATCATTATGCATGCAAAGATTGGAATATTGAGGGTTTTGGCTATTGAATCAACCTTTTTTATGTTTGGTCTTCCATTTTGGTACCATGGAAGGATAGAGGAGCACTTTGTATTATCTAAACATGGATTTTGAATGGTTGATTCATGTAGTAACCTCCATTTTTCATGTAATTTATGATATGGAAAATGAAGAAGACAAGATTTCTAAGTTGCACAGTTTCATAGCAAGTGTGAAGGAGTTTAAAAGTAGTGTAATGGATTCAATTAGCCTTATTGGTATTGTAACACATACTATTGAGTGTGATAGTGGGATGAGAAGAAAAATGTTCACTATCACTAGATTTTTCACCTTTTGGGATTTCTTACCAGTAATATTTGTGTTTTCAATCTTATGTGTGATGTTTCATCACAATTTTAATATATTTTTAGTTTCTTGTACATTTTATCATAATAAGCATCTAATATTGTATATTGTATCTTTAGGGGTTGTTGAAATAGTATTTTCAACCTATATTTTGTTAAGGTACCATGGTGATCTTCATTCTTGGTGCTCAAAAGAATTATATTACCTCCTATATTTTGAAGGGTTGTGTGGTATCAATGCTTTATTGATATCACAAAATGGGAGTTATAAATAGGTTACACAATTAATTAGGTCAAGATAATTTCCTTACAAACCTAAAGTTAACACAAGAGAGTGTACAAGAGAAACTAGGTCAATGGAAAGAAAGGAAGAAGATGGGGAATGTCAACTCACCTAATTTGTGCTAATCTCATTGGTTGTGGTGGATACATGAATTTGTCTCTTTTTATGGGAAATAAAAGCATAAAATACCTTTAAAAAATACATACTAAGATGAATTAATAGAATACTATCAAGAATGGATCACAACTACATGAATGCATAACTAAATTGATCTATTGGAAGCAAAAAAAATATCACTATACAAGAAAAGAGTGGACTACGAAGGGTTTTCACTCTTGAATCAATATTTTTGATGTTCGTTATTTCATTTTGGTGCCATGAAAGGATAGAAAAAAAAGAGGATTTGGTTATATTGTGTAAATATGGAGTTAGAAGGGTTGATTCATGTGATAACCTTCATTTTTTACACTCTTTATGATATGGAAAGTTCAAAGAATTTTTTTTTAAGTTGCATGTTTTAATAACAATTTTGAAGGATTTTCAATATAATGTAAAGGATGAAATTAGCCTTATTGGTGTTTTAATACTTGTATGATTGAATTACATAGTGGGATGAGGAGATATAATCTTACACTTGCCAAAGTTTACCTTTTGGGGTTTCTCTAGCATAATATTTATGTTTTAAATCTTATGTGTG
This sequence comes from Sequoia sempervirens, assembly GCA_007258455.2. Classification (NCBI taxonomy): domain Eukaryota; kingdom Viridiplantae; phylum Streptophyta; class Pinopsida; order Cupressales; family Cupressaceae; genus Sequoia; species Sequoia sempervirens. Next base: position 245,025,508 of record VDFB02379711.1, read on the forward strand.
ATGTTTCCTTATAAATTTACTCTTTTTTATTATTTATTGTTTGTTTCATAACAATAAACATCTACCAATGATATCAAGTTTCCACAATCCATATTGTTGATAAATATTGCTTCTAGATTTTATTGTGTTGGAGTTTTTTGCATCAACATTTTAGATCACACTCTTGATGATGGATCATGGAGTGTGATCAAAAATTTTGATGCAAAAAAGCTCCAACACAATCAAATCCAGAAGCAATATTTATCATTAAACACCTACTACTATATTTTACATTTATAGGAGGTGTTGAATAGTATTGTCAAGGTTGTTTGTTAAACTAACATGGTGAACTTTATTCTTGGTAATCATAAAATGAGGGTGTGTGATAACAAATATTCCTCAAGATCAAGGTCACACCATTCATGAGGCTATATGGAAGTGAAAATTTAATTCCTTAAAAATGTAAAAAATTGGCATAAGAGAACATACAAGAGCAACTAGGTCAATGTCAAGAGAGAAAGAAGATAATAAATGTCAACTCGTAGAACTTGTGTTCCTTTGTTGGGTTGGATACATGAATTCACATCTTTGCATAGGAAATTAAGGTATCAAATACCTAAAAAAATAGTTACTATGGTGAATTCAAGAATAATACAAAGAATGGACTAACTGCAATGATTGCATATTTTTTTATCTATTGGAAGTAGCAAAAATGTCACTATGCAAGCAAAGAGTGGAATATAAAGGGTTTTGGCTCTTGAATCAGCCTTTTTGGTGTTTGTTCTTCCATTATGGTACCATGGAAGGATATAGAGAAGTAGGTTATATTGTGTAAACATGGAGTTGGAAGGTTTAATTCATGTGGTAACCTTCGTTTTTTCATGTTCGTTATGATATGGAAAGTGAAGGAGACAATATTTCTAAGTTATGTACTTTTTAACATGTGAGAAGGAGTTTCAAAGAAATATAATGTATGTGAGTAGCCTTATTTTTGTTGTAACACTTGTATGATTAATATGATAGCAAACTCACTCTTGTTGGAGTTTTCACCTTTTAGGGTTTCTAAATAGGGTTATATTTGTGTTTTCAATCTTACGTGTAAAATTTTCTTACAATTTTGCTCTTTTTTTCTTGTTTCTTGTATGTTTCATCATAATAAACATCTATTAGTTTACATCTTTAGGAGGAATTAAAATAGTGTTTTCAAGGTTGTTTGTTGAGCTAACATAATGATCTTCATTCTTGGTCATCACAAAAGGAGACTAAATCCTATGTTTTTAAGGGTCATGTGGTATTCGAGTTTGATTGAGATCGTAAATTAGGATTTTTAAATAGTTTACACCATGCATGAAATCAAGTGGGAGTAAAAATTTAATTCCTTACAAACCTAAAATTAGCACAAGAGAGTGTACATGAGTGGCTAGGTCAATGGAAAGAGAGGAAGAAGATGGAGAAAGCTAGCTTACCTAACTTGTGTTAATCTCATTAGTTGGAGTGGATACATAGATTTGCTTCATGAGTTTTTTATGTGGTAGATCTTTGTTGGTGTTTTTGAAACATAGAAAAATAGGTTAGGGGTTCAAAACACATAGGGTTTTATACTAAATTTGGAATGTTTCACCAAACTTACTATAAATAGAAAGTGCAAAATGGGGTGTAATGAACCTACCTATTTTCTATTTCATTCAGGAAATGAGACCCTCCAAGATAGAATTCACTTTCAACCCTTAGGTGATTCAATTCTATGGAAGATCTACAAATTTCCTTTGTGTGTGGATGGGGTAAATATGACTGAACAATTTTTTTGGGAGATGGAAATAAGATAGAAAATGATCTCAAATCTATAACCTAAGACCTAATTCATGTAGATGAAACATAACTCTAACATAAACAGTCAAATTTATGCAAATTGGATGAGTGGAAGACACTTAAAACCTACCTCAAAATCAGTTACAAAGTGTCTTTTGACATAAACAGTGACAAAACTGACTGAACAGGGGTTTACGAAGAAAGATTAAAAATACCAAATGCACTCATATGGCATGTAAAGGTTGGATCTAAAATATGAAACATAAGACTAACAGAAATAGTAAAACTTCTGGCAAATCTGGGAAGGGAAAATATTATGCACCTATTACAAAATGTTGTTTCTGGAAGTTGTCTTGGGACTCGTTCGTCTATAGGCGAATGGGTCTTTGTAGAGATTTTCAAAATTGATTCTTGGGTCCTCTACTCCTATGTATGCACTTCCAGATTCTCTGGGTTTCACAGTTAGATAGTCAGAAATAAATTCAAGATTTGAGTTTCCGTGAGATGACAACAAATGCAACTTTGCAATTTTGCACTTTTGAGATCTTCAACTTTTCTTCAACCTATGAACCTACACATACACAAGAGGGGAAAATTTGTTTGTTTTTGGTGGATGGGGGTTTGCCTTGGTCAAACCCTGTTTTGGTAATTAAACCTTGAAATGAAAGAATGAAAGAATGAAAGGAATGATAAATGAACAATACAATGTTGTAATTCAACAAACCCTTGAATAAACCTTTGGAAGTCTGAAATCTTGATGTGGACATTACATGAAATGGATTCAATGGATGTGGATCTTGATGCTTGAATCTTTCTTTGAATCATTGACTTGAATGCTTGGATTAGATCTTGAATTTTACATCACAATGTTAGCTCCAAAAACATGCATGATGCAAGAAGACTTTGACATGATGGATAGATCTTGATTGCTACAATAAATCATTGTTATATCGGCTCTTGAATGTTCTTGATCATCAACTTTAGCTCTTGTGAAGACACATAAAAATTCTAGGTGAAACTTAGTGAAATAACCTTGTATTTATAGGTATGTATCCTTAATTTCCCGAAAATTAAACATTACAAGCCAAAATTTGAAATTTGAATTTAGGATGATAAAATTACTGCCAAAACATGATTTAAAAATGGGTTCCAAAGCCTAGGGAGGACCCATTCGCCCATGGGAGTTTTGGGTCCCAGGTCCCTATTCCTGGAACACACATTTTTCAATGTAAGGTGTTATGTGTTGGCATTAATTATTGTCAGGTTTCCCCTTTGGAAAATGTAATTTATTAGGCTTGTAGATGAATTAAAGGGCTAATTAAGGCATAATTAAGCTCAATTTAATTAAGAGGGCCCAAATAAGTGTGAAAATGTAAAGGGGTACATTTACCAACACTAAATTAAGGCATTATTAGGTCCATTTTAATTAGGAGGGCCCAAACAAGTGAGAAAATGTAAAGGGATGCATTTTTCTACTCTACATTTTCATGGGCCTATTCTATTAAAATTCAATGAATGTTTATGCATAATTTACAAAGTAGATTTGGGACTACATGATTGATTCTTGTTGGAAAAGGAAAAATGACAAATAGTAGCCATGTAAAACTTGGGGTTATGCTATTTTACCCTTGGCTATGTGGGTAATTTGATCTACTAGCTTTGAAATGAGCTAGTGGTAGAATAAAAGATGAGTGGGTCATTTTCAAGTGTCACCTAGCCTAATATGTCTTCAATCTATTGGCTGAGAAATGTTTATGTAGCAAGTCAATATGCGGATTTGTCTCTACATAATCAACTTAGGAAATTCCATATCATTCTAGGTGGTAATTATGGTGGGTCCACCTAGGCACTTATTTAATATGCTTACATGCATTTTTCTTAGAGAGATAAGGTTCGTATGCGATACATAATAATGTGATGGTTTGCAGTGTTTAAAGGGTAGTATATGTGGGTGACTTGGATGGTTTCACAATGTGAGGAGTGAATAATGTTTTTCCACCACACATTGGCTCTCCCTACTTTACCCCTAACATTGATTAGTTGTCGATCAATGTGAGTTATTAATTATAATTAGGATATATTAAGTCAAAATGGTGACTCAAAATGAAATTTAAAGGGATGTGTGGTATTGGAGGTTAATTCTTATTTGTCTTATTTATTAAGAGATCAATATGCAGAGTTTCTAAGGAGACCTTTTTTTATGACAACAAATGGGAGCATGTCATGCAATATTGGGTGGCATGTTTGGTTGGCGTGCTTGGTCTACTTGGCAAGAGGCTCTGCTACATATTTTAAGCCACTTAAGGTTGTTAATTCTAGTGGTACATTTATTTTCTATAATTCAATGCAAAAACACTAAAAGGTAGCTATGTACAACTTTGTTTTTTTAATTTCATCTTTGACTGACAAGTGTTTGTTGATTAATGTAATCCATTTATCTAAGGGAAAGGTTCAAAATATTTAATCTAACATTAGTTCCTTTTAGTTATTTAGAAAGCCATGATAAGGATAAGAGTTTTGTTGGAGAAGGATTTAGTTGCAAGTGGAGTTAAGAAGGTGAATGCATTAATAGTCATGTTGGTGGAGAATTATAAAAGGATGCCTAAGGGATTTGGAATAACATGATGGGTACTTATGGAGATGAATCCAATTTGTGTCATGTTGCTACTCTAGGGGAGGGTAGTTAGGGATTTGAAAGGAAAATAATATATGCCTACACTATCAATAAAACTAAGAAAGAAATTGACTCTTTAGGGTGCATGACCAATAATTAAGACAATTATGTGCTTCCAAGAGTCAATGGAATTAGATTGCTATAGATTTCATACATGCACACTTAGCAAAATGCTTCTTCCCTATTCTACATGAAATTCAATCTAAGAGGGTTTCCTATTGAGTATAGAGGCATGTACATTTCACAATTTATCCCCAAGCATTTAATTTATCTTTTATAATTAGATTGACTATCATATATCTAGCTTGTGGAGAATTGAACATAAGGGAGCATGATTATGAGAGATTATTGCAAAAAATAAAATAAAATAGTTGTGCCTTGCATAGAGGATGTGGACAAATGGAAAATATGATGAAATCAGAATAAATTCAATGGGTTATAAATATGAGTTCTCTTGATGAAGCCAAGGTTTATCTTTTTATGTTGAAATTAACTAAGTGTGCCTTTTGGCCTAGCATGTTCTTGGGTGTCAACATCTAGTTAATGTATGGATTTTTTATTCTTTTAAGTTTATCCATTTTAGAGAAGGTTCTTGCAAAAACCCTCTCCATGGTCTAAATATCTCCATAGTTCGCTAAGAATTTCAAGGGATAACAATATATCTTTGGGGTTACATTTGCTAGTATGCCAAATGTTATTTTGATTAGTTGATTATTGTAGTGGTTGAGAAAATTCTAAAATTCCTTGGGAACTCTTTTGATAATATCATAGGGAATGTTTTTGATTTGTTGTGGATTGTGAAAGTAGATTTGGTCACACGAAGTTTATAGTATTTTGTTAAGTGCATTTAGATGAAACCATGGCTAGACTAATGAGATTCTTGAATACATATTTGGTTCTTTATTTAGTGTTGATTTGTCTCTTGGTAATAGGCTTAAAATTATGTATTTCTTTGTACTTGACAGTAGATATTGAATCTATCACCAAAAGGCTAAGGTACTAACTTTTCAATAGTCAATCCTTCCATATTTGAATACATAAGTTTTCAATGTAGTTTAATCTAGTTAGTGTTATAATAGTTTGCATAGTTCAATAGTACTACTTTTCCATATATCTTTTGAGCTTGAACTTGTATTTCATGTATTTCATCTTCAAAGGGTTGTGCATTTTTATAATTTAAGGGTCATGTATGAAGTATGATATTGTGAATGAAATCATATTTAGATATATAAATCATATTTGTATCTTTAGTTGCATACATACCTCAATTATAATCTTCTTGGATAAGAGACCTTTAGGTCTACAAGACCAAGAGGGCAATGTAAGGGGTACATAATGATAAATCTTTGTGATATCCTCATGCAAAGGGCGTGGCCAAGTTGTGTGATCTAGTATGTTTTTCATCTCTTTAATTATCTTGTAAAAGATCTCTAGGAATACCCTTGGTCCTATATATCCAAAAGCATAGAAAAGTTTCCCACTTGTTAGTTGGTCTATAATTACTTGCAATCAATCATGATTCCTACCAAGTTTTATTCCAAATTGACACAAGTCCTTAGGCTTAGGTCTCAATTTTTTTCTCTATGGTTGTAGGGAACACCTTGGATCACCAACATGACCTACAAAGGGGTGGTGTTTATAAACATCATTGCCAATTCTTCAAATTCATAGTGATTTCAAACAAGGATAAAGAGTGTTTCTCCATTTGCACCAATCAAGACTCAAATTAAGGTAATTTGTTCATGCACTCACTTCACTAATAAGATCTACCCAATCTCTATTTCACATCTATTGGTGTCAAGAGATCTAAGAAAAGATAGTTCAATGAAAGGCAAGGGTCCTCCTATAACTATAGAAAGGGGGTGGGAGGGAGCCAACCAATATCTTGTTGACCTAAGAATCATGTGGATCACATGGCCCTACTACAAGGTTTATGCTCTCTCTCTCCATCCAATCAATCAATATAGAGTGAATCGTTAAGGAGCTTGCTAGACTAGGGTGATTATCTTTTGGTCAAACCCATGTTACTGATTCCATGATTTGTGACAATGATTGAAGATACACCAAGCCAACATGCAACATGCCTATAATGCTAATGTAATGCTCTTATGATGATGCATTGTGTAGCAAAGATTTTTCATGTGATTCCGTCTAAGTGTACTCACCAATTCATAGAATCCTTGATTGATAATAATGGCTCAGGGTCTGTCTTTTTCAAGCATCACTTTATTCAATGCATAACAACTAGTCGGGAAAGAATCAACATGGGCTCAACTTAAAATTTACATTTAAAAGTTTGGAAGTTGAATTTGCACTTGTGGATCTGAATTAAATTCATTTATGCATTGCAAAATCAATCCAAAATAATAAACCTCTACAATTACATATTAGATTCAGAATGTTAAAATTTATGAAGGTTGGATTCAAATTATCTTATCCACTGTTTGAGGTGAAAGGTGAATTGTGAACATGTTACCAATCCTTTAAAAATAGTCAAATCTTGAGAGTGAGAAATTATACCTAACAAAGAGGGACTCCTATGGATAGGTAGTAAGGTCCAAGACTCAAGCACTAACCCATGCTAAATAAAGGAAGGTTGATATTGATGGCTTAGGAATCACAGCCAATCATCCATAAAAGCACTAAATGTGAGCAAACCAAAAAAAGGTAAAAACTGTATGGAAAGAGGCTTTATCTATGAGGGCTCTTTAATTATTCCAAAAAATTAAATGTAATCATATTCTTCCAAATAATTGAAAGGCACTTGGCGTAAAAGTCTAAATTGCAGTGAATTCCATTTAAACATCACAAAAGATGTCAAGTTCGAGTCCCACCCGCCTCAACAATTCAAAAAATAGTGTCCTTCCAGATAAACCTTCACAGGACTTTATCTGTTCTTCGAATGAATGTTAGGTAGGAGCAGCCCGAAGTTACTTTTTTCCAGAACTGTTGGTGAATGGTATCCAAGCCAAAAGAGAGTTGGATATACCTACCGCACTATTAGCTTCCTTTACAAGGAAGAAATATTTATATATATTTACAGAGCTTTCTTCCTTAAAGCTGTTGCCTATTTGTTCCTTGGATGATTGGATTACCTCCTTAGGGAAAAATCTGATTGATCAAGAGAAAGTTTGGAACATTTTTGCCGATTAGATAATCAAAACACAATTGTGCACATGCCGCCATGAAAGCGACCGCCTGAAGAAGATCATTGCGGGACATCTCAAATCCAAACCCTAAAAATATCAGTTTTATTTCTTCTTTAGGTCGATTTAACGTACACAAACAGTCTTATTGCTGGTCGTTGGGAACTGTGGCGCGTGCTTTGAATATGGAGCCTGCTTGACGAAAGAGCAAAAATGCGCAATAACTACCTAGGTACAAAGGCCTGAATTTCAAAGGAGATGTATACTTTCTTCCTTCCTAGTTTGTCTTCGCTTGAAATGTGCCCTAAGTTTCAAGCCAGCTTTAATGGCTCATTCCAGCTAAAATAGCCTTTTCTTATTCTACAGATGAAGACTCTAATGAATAGCAAAACATCAACAGTGTAGAGGAACACAACATGAAGCATATGAGGCTCTGTTTAGAGATTAGGGTTTCGTTTGTTCTACTTCTTTAGAATAAATCCTTATTGTTATTTGTGACATCATTTCATCGAAATAGTTCATTTTGTTATAAATTCAAGTTATAGAGTTGTAGAGTGGTGTCTTAGTTGGATACAACACTTCTATAGTAGTAAGGCCGACCATGGTCGAGGGTGACAACACAATGGTGTGTTCCTTTATTTTATTTCAGTAGGACACTCAAAATCAACATTTTTTAGCATATTGTACATTTTAAAGTAATATGTGAACTTTGTTTAGAGATTTAGAGTTTGATTTGTTCTACTTCTTTAGAATAAATCTTTGTTGGTATTTGTGCCATCATCTCATCAAAATAGTTCATTTTGTTATAAAGACAAGTTATAGAGTTGTAGAGTGGTGTCTTAGTTGAATATGACATTTCTATTGTAGTAAGGCTGACCATGGTCGTGGGTGACATCATTTTCTATATTGTACATTTTTAAGTAATATCTGAACTTTGTTTAGAGATTTAGAGTTTGGTTTGTTCCACTTCTTTAGAATAAATCGTTGTTGGTATTTGTGGCATCATCTCATCGAAATAGTTCATTTTGTTATAAAGACAAGTTAGAGTTGTAGAGAATTGTGTCCTAGTTGGATAGGGCACTTCTATAGTAGTAAGGTCGACCATGGTCATAGGTGACAACACAATAGTGTGTTTCTTCATTTGGCTTAGTAGGACACTCAAAATCAACATTTTTTAGCATTTTTCATTTTGTATCAATTATATTGAACAAAAGTCAAAAATTTAAAGATGATATAAATTAATGAGTTGCGATATTTTTTTGTATATTCAAGCTATAATTCTTTTAATTTTAAAAAAATATTATTAATTTTATTTTTTAAGTCAAGTTTTTCATTGTTACTAACATTTTTTCATATCATATAACTTTTGCTACAAATATTTTTTTATACAAATTCTTGGAATAATTAGATTATTAACTACAATGTCTATTATATAGATATATTTATAATTTTTATTTGTTATTAATTTTTGAATTAACACATGGAAAAAGCATACCTATATTGTTCCATAACACATTTCTCTCAGCATATATCAATTTTAATTTTTCATTTTTCATTGAAATGAAGACATTTGTGTGGAGTGCAATGCATTTTTTGAGATTGTTTAAAAGGATTGTTAATTTCCTAGTGTTTTAAATAGAGGTCATTGTTTTTTGTAATGGAATTGTATTAATTATAAAATTAAAATATATATAATATAAAAAATAATATATATTCAAAATTTGAGAAAGTCAATACTAAGGGTTACATACTTACAAAATGGTATTTTCAAATGACTTCATTTGATCCCCAATTTTTTCTTTTTAGTCACCATTGTGACAACTTGGGTAAAGGAGATTGTATCAAAGGTTTGATTTAAGCTTGAGGGTTCTATCCAAGGGAGTTTAATCTTACCCACTTCAATCAAGCCCCCTTAGATGTAACCGCTCTCTAATTAAATCATTGCATTTTTCTAAAAAGTATGATTTCAAGCAAAAATTGGGATGTTCCACAAGTGGGATACACTACTGTGGGATTATTGAATATAGACACAATTGCACCACATGAAACAAGAGTATGTATAAGTTCATCCTTCTAACATAGAGATTAAGAACTAAGAAGCAAAAAATAGAATATAGGTTCCAAAATCCTCCTCCTAATTGAGTGTAGCAAAATAGGAACAATAAAACTGATCCAATTTCCAAAAATACTACAACTTTTTACCCCGATTTCTTGTCTAATTTCTATAAATAATCTCTTCTAAATTTTATAATTTAAAATATTAAATATGTTAAAATATTATATATTATTTAATTAAATTCTCTCTTAGAAAAAACCATCAAAGATAAATATAAAGATTTAAAAATCTCCTTATCTATTTTATTTTATCTATATACCTCACATTATGGGTTTATACAATTTTATAAAAAAAATTGAATTTATGGCATTGTCATGGTGAAATTATTTTTTAAAGTCAATTAGCCTTTGGTCTATTAATGAATTTGAATGACTCACAAAGAATCAATGAAGGATCAAGTCTTGCTAAGTGCATAGACTCAATACCATGAGGGATGAGATTGGGTTCATGCCCCATGCCTATTTGGCATAATAGATATCAATCAATTCATAGTGCTAAGCCTTAAAAGGTCGATGATTCATGTGGCTTGTGTGAATTTGGTATAATGAATTCCCTTCAATCCTTGGCACTAAGTCAAAGGATGTCAATAACTTCTGCACTCAATACTAAAAGTGTTTTGCAATGTTTATCCTCCCAATAGAAAACTATTTTTTAAAATTACACTACATTATTATTACTATTTTAAAAGGAGAATAAGTTTGCATTTACTCACCAAGTTTAAACTTGGTCTACTTATAATAAATGCCTCGACTTATCATTTCAAGTTTTCGTAGACCATATGTATATGTATATTATAGGAAATAAATTAATCCTGCAATTAATTTGTTATGTTTAATAGGTGGGGGATAATAAATAAATTAATCCTGTAATTAATTTAGTATGCTTAATAGGTGAGGGATAATAAATAAATTGATATAAATAGACCCTAAATTAATAAGATATGATGATGATTAATCAAAAACAAAGATGTTAACATAAATTGAGACAAAAATAATTGAAATAATTGAGATGGATCAGGGGATTGTACTTTAAAGTTGGCACAATGCAATCTTTGACTATTGTGATGTGATTGAGACCTAAATTAAGAACTAATAAATTGGATTCAGAACCATAGAGCTAAGATCTAAGATTTTGAGTACCAAGGACAAGACCACATTAATGATCTTATCCACCTAGCTTGATTCTATACTAGGTGGCGTGATTTTGTTTGCTACAAAAATTGATCTTTAGTAGTTATAGAAGAAGTTTGCTTTGGTGATATTCATTCTAGGAAAACATGGTTATTCTAGGAAAATATGATGGTGCCAAACAGTAATGTTCAAAGCCTATTATGAGTGTGTTGAAGTATGAAACTTAACTCTAAGTTAGACCACTAAGTTGATTTAATGATAATGAAAACGAAGAATTAGTGGAAATGAATGTTGATTGATGATTGATGATTATGTTGAGGTTCAATGTAAGCATATGTGATGGAAACTATGCTTGATGCAACCTAAATCATATGCAAGCCAAGTTTGATAGGTGACTATGCAAAGATGATAATGAATGTCAATTTATTGATTGTTGGTGTATGCTTTCAAGTAATGGTTGATTCCTATGAGAGGATATGCTCTTGTGTGAGTGTTCAATGATTGATTGTGACTATTATGTGAAATTTTCATGGTATGTTACCTTTAAATACACAACCCTAGACCCATAATTTAAAGTTTTGGCATGCATGTTGATAAGTAACAATCATGTTCTGAGATTGGTAACCTCAGAATGTGAGAATTTAATTTTTTGAAATAGGGATGTGATTGCATTCATGATCCAATCTAGGGATATAATAATAGGTGTGCTCCATTCAAGATGACAAATGTGTTGGGAACTAAATAAAAATTATATTGAACTAGAGTATTTTATATATCACAATGTTTGATTTAGGATTAGGGTCAATGGGTGTGTTGAAAGAACTAAATAATGTGATAGAATCATACATCAAGTATTCCCACATAATGTGGCATAAAGAATAGAGGTGAAAGAGTGAATTATTTTCTTTTCTTCTCTACAAGTATAAATAATTAAAATAAAGTATCAAAATTTTGGTGATTTTTTAAAAGTTATTTTATATGATTTTTAAGAGTAGTTATTAATACTTATCATACATAAAAATTAATTTATAATTTTTAGCTTAAGTATCATAAAATAGACCATTAATATCATATTTATAAATTTTTCATAATTTTCAATTTAATTTTTATAAATTTGGCAAAAAATAAGACTTTCTTTATTAATATGTTTACTAAAATCTCACACATATTTTGTGCACATCTTATTAATTATTTTTTTACTAATATTATATTTGTACAATTTTGTATTAAAGGATTAAGAGATAAGAAGAGGTAGACTAGAAAGCAAGTGAGCTAGTATTCCTTAACCAAGGACTCCCTAAAACTCAATTTTGATGGTGCAACTAGGAAAAACTTGGCTCAATGAGTGTTGGTTGCTTGATTACAAATTGTGTAAGGGAGCCTTACTAAGAGAAACTCCTTTTTTCTTCCACCTTCTACTAGTAATACAATACATTTTTTAAGGCTACATGAGGGTCTTAATTTAGTAAAGAATCTAGGGAAGATTGATAAGTAGGAGGCATTTTCCACATCGTGTCAAATTATGATATTGCTATTAGGATTCAACCATGTAGTTTTATGAGTCAAACTCATTGACCCATGTTTCATGAGTATTGGTTCACAAGAACCCATCTCTCATGATAATGAATGGTCCACTTAGCACTCATTGGATCTAGGTGATGCTCACAGAGGTGAAGCACCGGGCCTTCCCAGGAGGTCACCCATCCCAGTACTACTCTAGCTCAAGCAGCTTAACAACAGAGTTTTCCCCAAGGTTAAGCCCACTTAGATTGCAACCCCATTTGCAAAACCTTCAGCAAGTGTTGTGCCTTATGAGACTTCAAGTGGCCATTAATGGATTGAGCAAGGGAAAAAAACCAAAGTGGGGACTTGGTTGCATCCTAAAGGAAGCATTGAAGCTTTTGACAAGTTTTGGCATTTAATCATTACTTCAAGGAATTCAATGTGGTAGCATATTTCCTAGCTAATGTTGGGGTGGACCAAACCCCCCTCTTAAGTATAATTTTTTTGAAGCTACTTCTTGGAATAGGCTTGAAGAGATCTTACATAAAGACTCGTTTGGTGGGTTCTCATAATGTGTTATAAGATGACAATGACATTATACATTTAAAAATAAATAAAAAGAGGAGGAAATAATATCATATAAATATATATTAGAGTAGTTGGTCTCAAGTCTCGGGTTTGCTCCGAGGTCTTGGGATCGACTCTCAAGCCCGGTATGAACCCCGTCACGGACACTAGGGGGTTATTGACTAATTCCTTGAACCATATCTTTTTAGACCAAAATATATATATATATATATATATCATATAAATATATATTAAATTAATCATCAATCATAGTCATTTATTTAATTAAATATCTTTTTATTTGAGGTAAAGTAATAATGGCATGATGTTCACAAAAATGCATGGTACTAGCTTGTTGCAAGATTTATCAAGCTTGGATGTAATACTAGCTACATAGGTATTCTCCATTAGGCATCATTTTTTAGGATGTATAATAGGGAGGCTTACTCTATAGAAGGAGCTTTCCTTATATGGTTATGATGGAGATTTTTTTCACTTGTACAAATGGATTTCTTGTTCGATTCAACTAGACAAGATAGTTCATTTAAGATGATTCTAGACTCCTTTCCTATACTGTGGGATAAATTTTTATTTATGGCTACAATTTTGGACAATTTGAATTATAAAATTGTATTTTGATTCATCTCCTCAAGAACATCAAGGAGAAAATTCAATGGAAATCTACTATATGGAGGAATAGAATGGAAAATCATTAGGATTGTGTAAATCTTAATAGTTTAATGTAATGAAGTACACTTCTACTATATTTTGATATACTGGCTCTTTTATGTAAATTTTGTATTTAATATAATATAAAATATAGGCTTATGCCTTTTGCTTAAAAAAAATTGTATTTTGAGTACTAGGTAGTGGAAGGAACTAAGTGGTTTCTATTGTTATATTGAGAGATCATGGAGTAAATTAGGTTTTTTGTTGCAACCATGTATAGATGAGATTTTCCATATGGAGAGACAATGTTAAAATAAATGAATAAAAAATATCTTCTTTATCCAAAATAGAATTTACATGCACCTAATCAAGGGAGTGTTGGCGCTTGATGGCTATGACAATATAGGGACTCATTCGATATGTGTGTCCACTAGGTAAGATTTTTGGTTCAAGCTAGGGGTGAATATTTTAGATGAAAGGATTTTGGAAGATTTATTAGAGTTGGTGTTATTTGCTAATAGTTTCATGGATGAAGAATTCAAAAAAGAAGAGGAAATATTATTAGTTTTTCAAATGGGTAGGTAGGAGGCATGTGCTATATTGGGTGGAATTTGAGTGGTACATGAAGGCACTTGAAGATGTTGGAAACTTTTTGCACTGACCTAATAAAGAATATTAATCAAATGAGGATCATCCATCTAGAGGGGGTTTTGAAGATTCATAACTCATACACTTTGTTGGGCCTTTCTAAATAAGGATTTATAGTCATAGAAAAACAATTCTTCAATCCCCCAAGAGTCTTGGTGAAGAGCATTCCCGTCACTATGAAAGAATGGAGAAAGAACCCTTGATGTTGTATAGCCTTATTTTCCTAACAAGTCTTTCTTAGAGGGAGTGGATGGAATTATGTATTATTTTTGTTAATAAGTGGTTTGATTTGAGGGATTTGTCTATTGGTGTTGTGGTGTTTAATTGGGTCAGTGGTTGTAAGTGGTTTAGAGGGAACACATAGAAGAATGCATAATATTAGAATAAGAGAATAGATTTTTCAAGTTAGTATTATATATAATTTCTATTCCTATGTTATGTCTAATAGTTTAAGGTGATTAATTTTTCTGGTTTTATCCATATCTATGGTTTTTTTTGCCTCCATGTTTGCTAATTTTGAGTACCTATGTTAGGTGATTTGGTCCATCTTTAGATTGGTCATATCTTTTTTGTAGCTTAAATATTATGGATCTCTTTAGTAATATAATTCTTCATGATGAACATGGTTTTATTTTATTTTAACATACATGGACTCGAATATAATGTGAATATAACCATATTTACTTACCAAAACAATATTACTTTTATACATTAAGTAAGCTTACAATTCTAAACTTAAATAATCAATATACTCTTTACTAATTAACTACTCTTACAAGTTCATTCATATCTTTAATAGAATTAATTGGATCATAATGCACCTTTTATAAAATCAAAGATATTGAAATTTAATTTAAGAAAATAATGTGCATGTATTTTTATACATAAATAAACTAATCATGAGTTTTTTAGTTCATGCTAAAAACACATTTCAATTTTAAAAAAATCAAACATGAAAGGTATTAAATTTTTAATTAATTATATTATTTTTTATTTTTTTGAATAAAAAGGGGGTAAAAACTTTATTGGAAATCGGAAAAGAGCATTATAATAATAACCAAGGGACCCAGCCCCAAAAAACAAAGAAACCACCCCACAACACAATATCAACTATCCCCATGTATCCTCATATCCTCCTCAAAGAACCGGTTCAACTCCTGACGCAGCTCAGGGGTAATCGGATCCCAATCCTCGACCTTCCAACCACCATCATGCTTTGAGGCCCATTTTTCCAAGCAGTCAGTAGCCCAGTTCCACTCCCTCGGGATGTGAACAAAGGATGTCGCCTCCATCTGAGAACTAATATGAAGAATCCGTTGAACCACCAAAGCCAACTGCCAATTTAAATCAGATATCTTCCACTCATTCAACAGATTAATCAAGATTTGTGATTCAGCTTCACATATAACTTTTCGCCAACCCAAAGCAAGGGCCCTCTCAATAGCATAAAGAATCACCAGACGCTCCATGAAATTAACAGTCTTCACCCCCTCATGAATAGAGAATAGAAAAATCATCAACCCAGCTGAGTCCCTGCCAACCCCACCAATCCCAACAGGCCCAGGAATTCCCCTAGAAGATCCATTCGTATTGATCTTTAAAAAGCCATCTAGAGGAGGTAACCACCTACCAACCCGTTGAACTCTCTTTTTCCCATGCCTGCAGTTCTTGGAGCTGACAAAAGAGGAATGAATTTCTTGAAGACCCAGATTGGCCACCAACTCAACATCAACTCTCTCCAAGGGGAAAACCACATCAAGCTTAGCCACAACTGACTCCTGCACCATTCCTAACATACACATCCACACTTGCCAACCCACCAACTTCTGATCACGAAAAATCTGGCGGTTCCACTCCAGCCATATCTGCCAAAGCATAAAGTTAGGGCCCACGTACCAAACATCCTACAAAAAGGAAGCCATAGAAGGAGGTATGCCCATACTATCCCAGAATTCAACCAAATAGCAAGCATGAATACAAGGAAGCTTCCACACCTCCCACCACCAATGCCAAAGTTGCACAATAAAGGGGCATCAGAAGAACAAATGTGAAGAATCCTCTTCCTCTCTCCCACATAAAACACAAATTGAAGGTCCTTGGAATCCCCGTTTACAAATGTTATTCTAGGTCAAGCACCTATTCCACGCCAAAGTCCAAACAAAGCAGTTGCATTTTGGCCACTAGAGCTTATTCCACACCCTTTTCCACCAATGAACCTCTACCCCAGTCAACTCCTGAGCCAATAATACCTGATAACCAAAAGCAACAAAATAAACCCCCTTAGGATTATGGGTCCAAGCAAGAATATCCTCTTCCAGAAGAGAACTAAAACTCCTACTACAAAGAATCTTGTGAAGCTCAGCACTTTCAACCACAAGTCCCAAATCTGGCCACTCTGCAGGATCCTTCCAATGAGCCACCTCCAACAGACCAAAAGAAGAGACGGACTTGAAGTCATTCACCCTAGACCAGCCAGCCACGAGAAATATTTGGTACAAAGGAAGCAGGTTGGGGAACTGAGAAGTAAGTGGAGGGAAGCCGTCCCAAGAATCTGACCAAAAAAGAGCTTCAGTGCCCCATCTGCAAATCCAAAATAAACCTTCCTCGATGAGCTTCGCACCCTTTTGAAGAGTATTCCAAATTACCGAACCTTTCCCCTCAAGAGGGTAACGAGGGAGATCATGCTGAGGAATCCCCAGGAAATACTTGTGAGATAGTATCATGGGCCACAGCTGATCCTACTCCACACACCATCTCCAGAATAGCTTAGCAACCACAGCCACTCTGGACAACGTAGACTGTCAAAGACCAAGACCACCAAATTGCTTTGGGCTACACACAACATCCCACCTGACTAGGCTCCACTTGGAAGATGACAAACTTTCAGCCCATAAGAATTGCCTTTCAAGAGAATCCAACTCCCTAAGAAAACACATTGAGGCCACCTGAAGCATACATCTGTAGGTAGGGAGAGCCTGCACCACCGACTTGAGAAGTTGAACCCACCCCGCAAAAGATAACCATCGATGAGTCTAATGATTAACTTTTGCATGGAGCTTATTAATAATATTCTGCCAAGAACCCTTGGGAAGTCGACGAATAGAAATTGGGATACCCAGATACGTCAAAGGGAGAACCCCTATCTGAAACCTCAAGATATTGGCAATTCTTCTCTGTATGGGGTCCAGCGTATTGAAGAAGAATATGGATGATTTCTCCTCATTAATCAATTTCCCTGAAGCAACAAGATAAATGTCCAGCACCTGCCTCAAATTAGTAGCTTCCCTAATAGTAGCCAACCCCATCAAGGCAATATCATCAACAAAATGCAAATGAGATTGCGGAGGCAACTCTCCACCCCATCGCCAACCTTGAATGATGCCAAGCTCCACATTTATTTTCAACAAACGTCCAAGACCTTCCACGAGAAGCATAAAAAGATACAGAGAAAGAGGATCCCCTTGGCACAAACCCCTAGAGGCGCCAAAAAGTTCAGAATGATCACCATTTATCAAAACCAAGAAGGATACAAATGTGACACAACTCATGACCCATTGGATCCACTCCTCACCAAAACCAAAAGAAATGAGGATCTTCTGCATGAAAGACCATCTAACCCTGTCATATGCCTTAGCCATGTCCAGCTTAATGAACATTAACTTCTCATGGGAGTTGTCCATGGAGTGAATGGTCTTTGTAGCAATGACAACCCCGTCAAGAATTTGTCGACCCACCACAAATCCACTTTGTTCCTCTGAAATCAGCACTTTAAGCCACTTCTTCAACCTCTCAGTCATTAACTTTGAAATGATTTTATAAGCCAAATTGCAAAGAGAGATAGATCAGAACTGAGATAACCTTTCAGCCCCTTCACACTTGGGGATGAGAGCAAGAAAGGTGGAATTAAGAGCACGAAGCATTTGTTTATTCCTCTGGGACTCATGGACAACCGCCAGAAGATCCAACTTTATGATATCCCATAATTCTTGAAAAAACTCAATTGGGAAACCATCGGGGCCAGGAGCTTTACCCCTCTTCATCTAAAACACAATCCCCTCCAGCTCATCAAGAGAGATATCTTTCATCAAATGCTCATTCACCTCCCTGGAGACCAACTGAGGAATACACGAAAGCACCTATGCTTCCTCAATAGAGCCCCCCCGTGAATCCTCCCTGAATAAAGTAGCAAAATACTGAGATGTCGCAGCATATATTTCCTGAAATAAGGCAAGACGTTCCCCCTTATCATTCACCAGAGAAAAAATGGAATTACCATGCCTCCTGCTCTTCAAAAAATTGAAAAGAAGAAGGCGGTGTTTTTATCACCTTCCTGAAGTCATTCAACCTAGGCCTTTTGCTTCCAATAGATCTCTTCCCTCAATTCAAATTCCTCAACCACTTTCAGAGTCCTAGCCTCCTCCCTCAGAAGATCCTTAGAAGCCCCATTCTCACGAATCAACTGCGTAATATTATTCAACTCCTCTTGAGCAATGACCTTAGCATGAAAGATATTACCAAAAAATTGTCGATTCCACCTTTTAAGCTAATATTTGACAAACTGGAGAAGCTTGGAAAAAGTGTACAGTGTCATACCAAAAGTAGGTCTACCAATCCTCCACCACACAACCACATGTTCACGAAGAGTAGAATCTCATAACCACATAAGTTGGAACTTAAAGGAGGGAGAATGAGGTGCCTGAGCAGAGAAAATACTAAGCTTAATAGGCCAATGATCATAACCTCTCCAATCAAGAATTTTAGATCAAGTAGACCACAAGTCTCCAACCCAATAACAAGAAACCAAGAATCGATCAAGCCTCTCAGCAACACAACTCTCACCAATTCTCCTATTATTCCAAGTGAAACAACCATTACTGGGCTGAACATCAATAAGATTTAAATTTGAAATGTTATCCCTGAATAACAGAGCAGAAGGCTCCAACCTAGAAATTCCACCTCTTTTCTTAGACAACTCCACAATAGCATTAAAATTTCCAGCCATAACCCATAGATGGAAAGGAGCTAAGCTACGAACAAAATGAAGATGGGACCAGAGAAGTTGTTTACCCTGAAACTCAATAGGATCATACACATTAGAGAGGAGAATACACTCACCACTCTCATAACAAGAGGCGACCAAGGACATAGAGGATCTAGAGGACATCCACCAGAGAGGGAAAATCTTCCAAGGGTTCCAAAAGTAGGCCACCCCCCAGAAGCACCAAGAGCCCCCACACACTGACATTCACCATATTTCCACAACTTAGGTACCGTGTCCAACATATTATCCACCGATAATTTAGTCTCTTGAAGAAAAAGAACATCCGAAGAATGATTCCTAACCAAATCGCGAACAACTTTTTTTCGAGGGCCATTGTTCAAGCCCCTTACATTCCATGAGAGAAAAATCATTTTTGGGGGCATGAAAAATGCAAATCCAGAGTCTTGACTAACCCTGACTCCACCAAAGTTTCCCAGGTTAATTTAATCTTATCCATATCCTTTTTCCTGCCCAGCTTGGAAGTCATCTCACCAACCCCTTTCTTCGGTTCCTTTTGCTGAATACCCAAGCAAGAAGAGGATGAAGAGCTCTTTCCCACTTTTGTACCTTCTTTCAGGGACAATGGGGATCCACCTCCACCATTCTTCATAGCTCCAATAGTAGATTTGTGTTCATCCTAGACAATCAAATGTTGATCTATATCTATCTTCCCAATACCAACCTCCCGCACAACCTGCATAGCCTCCAAAGGAGGCTCGTCTAGTCCTGTACCCAAAGTTCCTTGATCCAAGTTCAGCAACCCAAGATTCACTTCCTGCTGGCTGAGATCATCCAACACCTCAAACCAATTAAAAGTGTCATCATCTTTCCTCTCCCTCAAGGTCCGCTTTTGCCCTCGATTCCTATTGTGAGCCTTGATAGGGACATAACCATCATCACCGTTACCATCACCCAGAATAGGCTCCTTCCCATTATCAACCCTAGGCGGATTGTGAGAAGGTTGAGAAGGCTAGGGCACCACGGGCTTAGCCCTAGGGCACCTATGTTGCAAGTGACCATATTCATGACAAAGACGACACCGAAAAGGTAGGGTTTCATAATCTAGCTATTGCACCCAAGTATAAGATCCAACACTCACATCAACAAAATCTGGCAATGGCTTGCTTAAATCAATTTCTACACAGATATGAGCAAAAGTCATTACCTTTTTAAACTATGTATGCTGTGAAGACCCAACAGGTTTACTGAGCATGGAAGCCACCAAATGCAACACATCATCCCGCCAGCACTCAACTGGAAACCTTGACAACTGAACCCAAACCGGAATCCAACTCGGTAGCGCCTCAATCGAGTTGAAGCCCACATGCCATGGCTTGATAAAAAAATCCCACCTGGTTATAAAAATAGGGACCACCCTCAAAGACCTTATTCCTATCCGCCATGCAATCAAATGAGACCATAAAATAGTTGTTTGCAAGGAGCCTAATCTCCATCTCCCCCTCCGGCATCCATGTCCGTTGAGCCCAAGATTCCAAAAATTGCAACGAAACTCTCAAACCCATGAACTTGCAATAAAAAGAGTGTCTCAAATAGTATTCAATATCATATACAAGCATCTCCATCAGGATAACCAATTTTGGTCTCTCTTTGCATCTTTCCAAACACCCATTAATCTTCATTATTCGGGAACCACTAACTGGTCCTAAATCATTCATCTCTGTCTCCGGTGAAAACAACGTATTGTCAAAAACATTCCCACCATGCGTGAAGGCTTCGAACCAAATGCTGAACGAAAATCCATTTTGGGGCTAGCCCCAGATGTTTCCCCACACGACATAGCAATAAACAAAATCCCCAGAAGGCATGCAAGCCCCCGGGTCACTTTTGGAAGAAATGGAAAAACCCCAAGGGGAAGAATGAACCCCCTCCACCCAAAGCCAGCCAATTGACAGCAAGAAGGCCTCCAGAAAAGAAAAAACCCACATGACAGTGGGAAGAACCAAGGCCCCACAAAATGGCAGGCCAAATACGCAGCCACCCCAAGACCACACGCCCACACCACAGACCCACACAAGCAGAGGAGGAGATCTAGCACCAAGACAAGCTGCACACATCATGACAACACCAAAGGAGAGCCCACGGTGGAAAGAGGAAGCCCACGCCCAACACAATGGACGCAACTCCCACACAACAGTCACCGACAAAGGAAAAAGAGACAAAATGAAGTTTAAGCAGACGTTACCCCCCCACTACAGACCTCGATTACATCAAAAGACCCCCCACAATGTAACAACGAGCAGAACACAGAGAACGAGCTAGGGCACGGTCGCCCTAGCTCGATTTGCAGAGCACCCAAACGCCATCCGTATTTTTCATATTAATTTTTATAAAACATATTTTTTTTACATTTAATTGTTAATATCTCAACATAGACTAACGATTCCTAATGTTCACCCTTTAATATATTTTTTACTAACAAAACATTTAGAGTAGTAATAACTTATTAATCAATTACTATTCATGTTTATAATATTCAGTCAAATCATTTGTTTAGTTTTCAATCTCACAATTTTTATTAACTATACAATGAAGGGTATTCATGGCATCTAATATTTAATAAATGACACATACTACCTAATTTTAATTTATTATCATAGTGTAAATGATTTTTTTTTAATAGTATAATAATGTTATTAATTTAACAAATTTTAATAAAAAATTATTATCAATATTAATCTATAATTTATCATTAGAGTTTATAAATTACATTGTAATATTTTTTATCAATTAAATAAAGATTCTATTAGCACCATCATCCTTAGAAAAAGAGTACATAAACAATAATAGAGATTAGGAAATAACATATGATTTCTAAAGGTGATCATGTAAGGCCTTCAAAAAACAAAATCCAAGAAAAAAAATACAATACAAAGAGAATTATCGAGACAATATATTTAGAAATAAAATTGAGAACTAGTTATATTACTAGGGTAAACTATATTACAAATTGTTGCATTTTAAACACTATGTCTTTAATTTCCTTTCCAAATGAAAACTAGTGAAAATATACAAAATAAAAGGAAGATGCTGCAAATTGAGATAGGGAATTATCTATCCTAAAGATAAATTTCAGTTTGATGCCACTAGCAACTATAATGAAACTAGCATTGGCTACAAAACCTAAACACATACTAATTTAATTAGTAGTGATATATTTTTAGGATGTTCTAAGATGAATTCATTGATACTATGCAAACCCTCTTGTTCACAAATCCACTTAGTAGCAACAAGACCATATGTGACCTTATGCAAGTACTAGGTCAATATTTTGATGATAGAGCATCAAAATGGGTTGAATGTGGAGAATGAGAAGAGCTCAAGAAAGGTCTTGGTTTCCTACCATAGTTATTTTTTTAGAGAGGAGGGATATTGAGAACAAACAAATGTGCTTCAATTTATTTGAGGCGATTCATTAATAATGTCAATCAAACTTCCTAGTGTGTATATAGGGGTTACAAACATGGATCATTCCTTTTTCTTTAGAGAATGGACATTGATCTAGGATGTTTTTCTACAAATCCCCTACTTTGAGAAAGTTTATCCCTTTATCAAACTCTATAATTAACAATCATCGGCAATAAATGTTCTAACTAGACTTGAGTTTGTCCACTTGAGAGAGAGTGGTAGGGGGAGGAAAAATTTCACTATAATTTGGTAAATGTAAGAGGTATGAGAGACGATATCCAACTAAAACTACTTCACCATTTTTTCAAACTCAAAACACGCATAATATAGTTCCTTAAGATATGTGAAAAAAATATTGTTTGATGCATGTAATGGGAAGGGAAGGAAAAAATTGTGTAGAGTAGACAATCAAGTGAATGCAATAATAATTTTGGGATTGGAAAGAAAAGAAGAGGAAATAAATGAAGCACTTCCATCAAAGAGGGAGTTATTGACACTCTATACTCATGTGTAGAGAGGTACAAATTAATCCTTCAAAATTGTTTTTGATTGATTAAGCAAGGAAAAGGGCCCTAACTTAAACAAAAAAGTACATCATGAAAAGAACAACAGGTGGTGAGAAACAGCAAAAAAAGGAAGCCCACCTAACTTCCCATTCCCCCAAACAAAATGCTTAACCAATCCCTTTTTGATCAAACATATCAGTTCTATCATACGAATCAAAAAACCAAAAACTATCATTAGTAGCATCCTTCCCTATCCATCTACACTACTTATAAACATCTATCATAATATTCCTACTTAAAATATACACAACATTATAGAAATTTAAGTTCAGGTACCCATGACCATAACCAGTAGCAACAATCGTTTTAAACATAGTAGAAATAAACATCAAAAAACAAAAGAAACCAGCACAACAAAGCAACCAGGCTATGCATCCTCGATCAACTTCCAAGCTTTGACCAGATCTTCAACATTGTCGTGTACTATTGCCTTCAGCTCCATCTTACTAGCTAAGTCCTCACCATCACCTGCTGCTTTCTACTTTTGGTGCTTTTTGATTTTTCCCATCCCATAGATAGTAGCCATAACTGCTTTCTTCATCACAACATCAACCACCATGGACACATTCTTAACTGCTTCTTCAAGGGGCTAAATTCTGTGAACATTTCCTTTTCCTTGCATACCTTTCTCTAGAGCCTTCAATCTTTCCTCTATTATTCCATTAATCAAATTTTCTAGGGCTTGGAGTTTGTTTTCCCCCGCCTTATCAAGTATCTTCTGCTCTAGAATTTGCATCCTCTCCTCTAGTCTTTTAAATCTCCCATTCTCATCCTTCTTAGCTTTAATTTCCTCTTTGCTAGTATTCTCGACCCCATCTTGATTCTCCATTACATTTGCTTCCTCCTCCTCCCGAGCAATCTCATGTTACGACTCCTCCCTTTCCTCATCACCATTACCTTCCTCAAATCCTTCAAAATTGTTAGGAAATAAACCAATGAGAAATATTTACGAATTTGAAAGGAGATTGTGCTAATTTATTAGTGCACATATAGATTATAAGGAGGGTGGTCTAACCTAGTATAAAAGGGCATAAAGTGAAGCATGGAAGGGGAAATAAAGGATAGGATGAAGAATTAAGTGGCATTATTATTTTGGAGAAATATGATTATAATATTTTTGAAAAACCTTCCCAATCAAAGTGAGATGAGAATTTAGTTTTTCAAAGAAATTGAGGCTTAAAATTGCATTGGCTAGTTGATATGAGTGATAGTTTGATTCTATATGGTGCAAGTGGTTCTAAATGATCTTTCCTCAATCATGCAATATGGAACTAGTAGTATCCATAGAGGATGTTTCAACAATGATGGAATTGTTGTATTTGGTGAGGCCTTTTTGATTGGTTTATAGGTTGGATATTTGGCCTTATATTTTCTCCATTTCCTTCAAAATTGTTAAGAAATAAACCAATAAGAAATATAAAAAAAAATTGAAGGAGATCGTGCTAATCTATTAGGGCACATATAGGCTATAGGGAAGGTGGTAACCTAGTATAAAAGAGTGTGAAGTGAAGCATGAAGGGGGAAACAAAGGATAGGATGAAGAATTAAGTAACATCAGGGGTTTTGGGGAAATCTAAATCTAATATTTTTAAATACCTACCCAACTAGAGTGATGGGAGATTTTAATTCTTTTATTAAATTTTTGAGGCTTACTATTATATTGGCTCATTGATACATGCTTGAAAATTTGCTTCTATATAGTGCAAGGGTTTCAATTGATCACACCTTGATCATGCAATGCAGAACTAGTAGTATCCATGAAGGATTTTTCTACAATAATGTAATCAATGCATTTGGTGAGGCCTTATTGAGTAGTTTCTAGCTTAAATATATAGGATTATATCTACTCTATATGTTTCATGGGTTGTTGATTGGTCTTAAGAGCATCCTAGAACAAATTTGCCAACCATTTGAAAATTATGCTAGAGTAAATATTCTAAAGAACTTCAAAATGAGTAGACAAGAGAGGAAACATACTAATACAACATTTTCCAAAAAAATTATTTATAATTTATCTTATTGATTAATAAATCATGTTTATATTGGTTTGAAATGCAAATTGAAAAACCTTTTTATGTAGAGAGTGACCAAAAAATGGTCGGGAGATCATGAAGGACAACATGTTAAGAGGATAAATCAAATCTAAATTATTATAATATGTGTTTGAAATTCTTGGGGAGAATATAAAATTGGAAAGAAAGGGCTTGGAATTAAAGGAACTTGAATCTATAACCAACACGGAGTTTGAAATCCCATGCCAAAATTTGGAATTCAACATCAATTTTAGAGTTCCATACGCAATTACTTTTAAATTGGACCAAAATCCTTTATTAATTGGTAAATTCCATTTAACATTGATCCATGGAACAAGAGAGAAGTTATGAAGAATCTTGAGGTAGATATATTTAAGAGAGAAGAGAGAGAAGTGACAAGAGTAGAGGCAATTATAGTCTTATAAGAAGTTGCAAGGAGTTAGGGTTGAAAGCTTAATACTCAATTTGGAAGAGACAAGAGACATGAAATGCAAGATGATAGGTTTGTCCTTGAGGTGAGGTGAAATTAAGCTTGAAGGTCATCTCAAGGGAGCTAGTTAAGGGCAATATTTAGCTTTTCCTTGATAACCATGTATATTTCCCCTCTTATTAGATGTCATCTAATTGGTGCTATAGGGAACTTGTAAATATTATAAAAAAAAATGATTATATTTAAGTGGAATAGTAATTAAAGTTTCAATGCCACCTCATGGATTATTATGTTCAATCCAAAATATAAGGAAAATTGGGTATCATCGGCCCCAAAACCCAAGGAAATTATCTTATTTCTAAATGTCCACTTGAATTATCTAAGGGAATAAGCTTCAAAAAAAATATTGCACTTCAAGTGACTTTAGCTATTGTTAAATGGAATTGGCCCAAGGTTCATTTCCAACGAAAAATCTTTTCACCATTGTTTAGTATTAGGGCCACATTACCTCTAGTTTGTATTTACAAGGATATTGTGTCCAAGCTTTTGAATTGAAAAGGCTCCTTTGTTAGGCATGGGCTTAGTTCAATGGCTAAATTCTTTATGGCTTAGGTTTTGTACAAGTTGTCTATGCAAGAGATATTATCTACATCAGTGTAAATGCTTAATACCTCAAGTTTTTAAAGATAACAATGTATTTATTAAAGAGTGGGGATGCATGGTGTTGAAAATAGATGGTTAAGTGTTTATTTTTATTTAATATTAATATATTCTAGTAGATACAATTGGAGAAACCCTTAACCATCTATTTTCAACACCATGCATCCCCACTCTTTAATAAAAACATTGTTATCTTTAAAAACTTGAGGTATTAAGCATTTACACCAATGTAGATAATATCTCTTGCATAGACAACTTGTACAAAACCTAAGCCATAAAGAATTTAGCCATTGAATAAAGGGCACATAACACGTAAGGTATAGCTTACTTTTTTAAATTAAGCACCTCATACAATATGAACTCTTTATAGCAAGAGTGGAATTGACTTGAAGTTTCATAACCTAAGTTAATTTTGAAGGTAAAAAGTTTAATATTATAAATAATTTTTATTTGGAT
The DNA here is from genome assembly GCA_007258455.2 of Sequoia sempervirens. Taxonomy (NCBI): domain Eukaryota; kingdom Viridiplantae; phylum Streptophyta; class Pinopsida; order Cupressales; family Cupressaceae; genus Sequoia; species Sequoia sempervirens. The sequence continues at coordinate 245,052,361 of VDFB02379711.1, forward strand.
AAGGAAGTTTAGGTCGAGGTTTCATTAATGTTATTAGAAGAACTATTATTTAGTTGCATGTGGTCACATAAAATTTGTTTAAATAAAATATTAATTAAAATGATTATTTAATATTTAGAGGACAAGTTTTTAGATAATTCTTTTAAAATTTCTAGACAAATATAGATTTGTTTATATTAATAAAAAAATTATTCTCAACCATGAGATTAATTTGTTGTAAATCTATTGTTAAAATTTTGAAGCATATAGATCGCACATTTACTAGATCATTAAGTTAGTCAAATAAATTAGGATAGTAAAAAAGAGTTTTTATTTTTATATATTTTAAAATTTTGATATTTTTTAAAGAAAACTATAATGGTAAAAATTATAGTCTTAGCACTTTCCAGTTACTATAATTTCTTTGACTCATTTTACCCATGTGCAATGCCTAGCATACATGTGGCATATTTATATGCAAAGTTGGTAAATGACATGATCCATGATTACACTTTACCTTGCTTGATCAAAGTGCGGTCAACAAGCTTGGGGAACCTTGTGCTTGTCTTGATAGTCTCTAGTGCTCTCATGCTCTCCTTCATCAAATGCACCTTGTGCATAGTGTATGGTTTCATTGTGTAGGTCATCATGCATGATGATGTCTAGGTCATTACTCTATTACATGATATTGTGCATGACTTAGCATAATCACACACATCACCTAGCATCATCAATAGATCTATATCACATGGAATATTTATCCATGGGAACACAATGCCAACCAACATGAATAGTAAACTAATGGTAAGTTAGAAGGTCTATAGCTTAACACATAAACTATTACATCTTCTTCTTGTCTTGTAGCCATTTATTCACTTCTCTTCATATATAGAAGAATGCCACATAATTGAATAGTTATAGGCAAATTGGTTGGATTTTTTCACCCCCTTTTGGTTATAGGAACCATCATTCCTTACCATGTTCAATCCCCATCATGCACTACTATGTATTGCTCAACATAGTCTTGTGCATTGCCTAGTGTTTCCAATAGATTACATTGCATGTGGAATCTTTAACCATGGAAAAAGTATGTCAATCATCAAGAATCTCAATTTGATAAGAAATCGATGGGTCAACATCTTAGGACATGAAATATTACATCTTCTTAGTTTCTAACTATTTAACATGTAATATATATTTTCCCATTTATTCACATCAAGGAGGACGATTGATAACTAAATAGTTCTAGGTAAACTAGTTTAATTTTTTCACCCCTTTCTAGTAATAGGAATCACCATTCATTGTCTTATGCATCTCTTTAGAATGAATGGAGAATAACAAATATATGAATAATGTGACAAGGAATAACTATTCCTACAACTAGAAAAGGCTAAACACATCAAACTAGTTTGCCTACAACTATTGAGTTATTTGTCATCGTTCTCCATATGAAGATATGAATGAATATAGATTGTTATAGTTACAATACAAGAAGAAGATGAAATTATTCATACATGTCCTAAGCCATTGGCCTTCCAAATTCCTACCAATTTAAGATTATTAATAGTTGGAATTTTGTTTCTAATGTTGAAGATGCTATGTATATAGTTTTTTTGATAATATTAGGTAGCATGTGTGGCTATTCTAAGTAATAAATACATCATATGCTAACAATGACCTATGCAAGAAGCAAGTACACCAAATTGGTGAACCAAAAGTGGTCAAATAATTGATTTTTTCCATTACACAATTTCTTTATTGAAAAATAACAATAACATGATCATGTTATGGCTTGGTAAATACCAAGCCATAATGTGATCATGTTTTGTAAATCATATAAAACACTTTCCAAAATGTGATTGTATTTTGTAAATCATAAAAAAAAGCTTTGTAAAATGCAACTACATTTTGTAAACCATAAAAATAACTTTACAAAATATGATGACCTTTTATAGAATATAAAATGTGATTGCATTTTATAAAGCATAAAAATCACTTTACAAAACACAATTGTATTTTGGAAATGCGAGCACACTATGTAATGTGCTCACATTTTTTATTAAAAATTTATTGTACGCTTGGAATAGGTTTGGATAACGAGCCTACAAGGTTTGTGGGAGTTAATGGTGACTCCCCAACACCTCCAGGAATAGTTGCTAGACCAAAATATCTTCCACAAGAGATAAAATGGCAAGAAAGCTTGCTTCAACGATGCAATATTGAATAATGGTTGAATATGCTTCAATTGTGAGTTTCCTTGCTTATAAAGGCAAGGTAGAGAGATAGGATTAGACAAGATCATGACAAGTGTCTTAATCCTATTACATGAGACAACTAACAAACTAACTACCTAGGAATCAAGCATTACTAGCGAGATAAGATAAGTTCTAGAAAAACCAACTAAGACTTTTATAAAGAATCTTATATCCTAAGTAAACTTAACATGTGAATATGTCCCCTAATTACCTAGTGAGTGAATTAGCTATGTATAATACATTTATTCACACAACCAAGGTTGGGCTTCTATTTTTTTGTATTAGATATATAGAGTAAGCAAAAAGAGGAGTTTACATTGTTTTACAATTCATCGCATATCAACCAAATGATATGTCACTATTTTTTGGTCCTGTACAAAATATAAACTACATCACTTTCCCACCATTGCATAACATTTACTTTAGACTGACTATACATATTTACTAGATAAATTACAACATATTTACATAGGGCACCAAAAAGGATTTACGACGGAATTACAAAGGATAAGCAAAAGTGCATTGTTAAGAAGCACATCAATATAAATTGCCTCTGGTTTTGTTGCTACCAGCAACATATTTCATGTTTGCAAGGGTCACTGCTACCTCTTGTTTAGCCTCAGAGGTGTCTTCAAACATGTTACTATTGTTGTGTTCTCCTGGAGGGTAGTGGTCTTCAGCTTCTTTACCCTTTTTTCATCTTTAACCTCTTTTTGGAACTCCTACAATGCCTTTAAGAATACCCCAACACTTGGGTGGTCATACTACCAAGTATGCCCATATCTTTCCTCTTGGAGCTCAACTTCACTTGTACCTTTTTATAAGAACTTCCAAAAAATTTCTTTTGAAATCTCGATGGTTATGACAACCTGCAATGCAACATTGTGAATTATGGTCTTTTGATAGACTCAGTAAGCTCACCCTTTTGTTCCCCTTGTGTTTGTCTTCACTTCTATCTATCCATATTGACCATAAAATTTTAGTTGAGATGCATATCTAAAATGAAGAAAGATCTTTACTCATCTTATTATTTATTTCAAATAGAATTTTTGTAGGACCAGGATCCTTATTATTCCCCTAGATGTTTAGATTATCACAAAAGAATTTCCAGATTTCTTTGGAGAAAAGGAAATCAAAGAAGATGTGTTTGATTGTTTCTAGTACTTTACATAAATTACATATATTAATATCACGATGTTCAATTCTATATGGCGGCCTTTGTAGAATCAACAACCACCTAAAACATGATTTGTTTGGTTCCAATGCTTTAGACTAGTTCTTATTATTATTTTCTTACCATTGTTCTCTGCTTCACTTGGTATCCTGAGCTTTATTTACATGTTTTGTTATATCAATATGTTTGGTTAAGGTACAATACATTGACTTTGCATTCACTTTCATTAGTGCAGTACCATCATGCCATTGAACCTTTTGGTATTGTAATCTATCCAAGTTAACCTCAATAGGGAAAAGGATGCATTTGCAAGCTTCTTTCAACACTGAGTATGTTCTCTAGTTACTAGGTGGAAGATTAAATTTTGTGTTCAGTTCCATCCAACTTTTTAAATTTCCATTTGACAATATATGGTTGAAGCTTTTGAATCTTCTTTTATCCCAACCTTTGGCCGAGCAACCTTGGATGAGTGCAAGGGGTTTGCTTTTATGCTCCAAGATCCACCAAGTTGATTTGTGATACATAACGGTGCTATTACCATTCTTGGTGAAGTGATAGTTTGTTACATTCTTTTTAACCAGTTCTCTTGCCTTCCAAATAGTTTTGAACACATTGGAGCCTACAGGGGATATAGGATGGGTGCTACTAAGGAGATCACTTAAGGGGAGAAGTTTCCAGGATTTAGCTTGTTTAGGCACTACATTTTTTATGTTTTTCCTAATGAGGACCTTCCAAGGCTCTCCACCTTTAAGAGCACCAATTATCCATTTGGATGCCAAAGCAATACCTTGCAACCTTAAGTCCTTAAGTCCTAAACCACCTTTTGCTTTGTCTATGGAGTGCCACTCCCATTTTACAACATGTTTTTTCCTGTTTCCTTTCCCATCAGACCACAAGAACTTCCATATTTTCTTCTAAATTTCATTAATTTGGTAACAACTAAAAAACCAGACTAAGGCAAAGTAGATACTGTAAGATTAAAGTATCTTTTGGAAAATCTGAATTCTTCCTTCCAGAGATAGGTATTGCTTGTTCCATTTGTCTATCTTCTTTTCAATCTTCCCTTTTATCCACAACCACATTTCTTTCATGGTTGGGTCAACCGCAAATGGTATGCCCAGACACCTTACCTATTTTTGAGGTCCCCCAATTGGATATTGAACTTTTTTAGCCATTTTGGGGGGTTCATTCTTGCCCGACATGCATGATTTGGTAAGGGAAATTTTTGCCCTAGATGCTTGACAAAAGGTATTGAGTTTATCCATTAGATTGTTCATATTTTCTTCTTCCATTTAGACAAATATTGAAGTATCATCTGCAAATTGTATATTGATGAGTGCATTGTCATCTGGTAGGGTGATTCCTTTGACACATGGGGACAAGGAGTTATCTCTTAGCAAATAGTGCAGTGCATCAGATGCAATAACAAATAAGGCCAAGGCAAGGGGTATCCTTGCCTTATTGATCTTTTTAGGTTGAATTCCTCTATGAGAGTCCCATTTACATCCACTTGGGCTACTACGTCTTTAAATAATGTATTAACCATGCTACAGAAGGGCCTGGGGAACCCAAAGGCCTCAAGAGTTAGCAACACAAATGATCATTCAACCTTGTTGCATGCTTTTTCAAAGTCTAGGAGGAGAATTGTTGCCCTTTGGTTGGTCTGCCTAGCCCATTCCATTGCCTCCCAACTGGTTATGAGGTTCTCAAGGATGTACCTTCCCTTGATGAGCCCTATTTGTGTGCTATTAATGAAGGCTGGTAGGATATTAACCAATCTTCCTGCTAGTATTTTGGCCAAGATCTTGTATGAAACATTTAGGAGGGTGATAGGCCTCCAGTTCTTTACCAAGTTTTGTCCCCATCCTTGGGGATTAGCTTGATAACCCCTTTTTTGATGATACTACCTAGTGAGCCTCTATCTAATGCATCATTGTATATTGAGTATCGATCTTCACATACCCAGTCAATGAAAGTTTTATAGAATTCAACAGGGAGGCCATCTACCCTTGGGGTTTTGTCATTCTTTAGAGAGAGGATAACTTCCTTTATTTCTTCTTTGGATATTCCTTTACCGAGTTCAAGCTCCTTAATCTTAGTAATTTTCTTTGGGATGAGCTTTTTGATGAGCTCCCTCGCCTTGCAACTCTCTTCATTAGTCCCTTCTAGGTGAAGAGGCTTTTATAGAATTAAAAGAATTATTTTCTTATACCTTCCTCATTGGTAATAAGATTGTCCTCCACCCATATTTGATTAATCTACTCTTTATTTTCTTATCTTTAATGTACCTAAAGAAAAAATCGGAACCCTTATCCCCATTTTCCAACAAGTTTATCTTGGATCTTATTCTCGGCCTCTTAATTTTATTAGCCTGTAGTCTTCTCAAAGCATTCTTAGCAATGTTCAACTTGTAGAGAAAATTTCCCTCCTCAGGCTCCTCCTAAAGACTAGATTCAACCTTAAAAAAATCTTCCTAAATGAGACCTTCCACACACCTCCTGTCCATGGCCCTCTTCTTTCTAATTATTTGAAAGAGGACCTTCCATCCTTTCACATTCAAATTCCATCTATCAATTGCATTCAAATCCTTATGCATCCACTTGTTTCTCTCTGCAGGAAAACAATGACACCCTTGCAGTTCTTATCATTTAGTAGCATTGAATTAAGGAGGAAGCCTCCCCTTTTCCTTTTTCCTTAGCCTTGCCAACTTTGAGGAAAAACTTTGTTTTCATGGGGTGGTGATTAGATAGGGTATAGGGTATTGTTGAAAAATGGAGGTAATTATGTAGCTTAATACTTTGTAAAACTATGAGATTGTAGATCTAATTAAGTGTTCTTTATTACAATTTTTTTGTGGATGATCATCTGTTTAGATCAATTTTACCAATTGTAGAAGTAGACAGAAGATTGTAGAAGAATGAGACAAGAAGATAAAAGTGACACATCATATACTGTGGAGAAACCCTTTCGAGAAAAAAATCCACCACCAAAATCAATAGTGCTTGTATTATTTAACCTTAGAATAAGATTGCAATAATTCTTTATCAATCCTTGCTTGAGATGCTTCTTTTTCCTTCAACAATTCTTCTTCATAACCTGCAGTAAAATCTGATTGAACTCTCTTCAACTTGCTGCAATAAATAGATAATTATGAACATTGTAAACTCCAAAGAGTTGAAAATTACAAGAGGATAAATATCCTCACAAATATCTACGCCATTCTTGTGCAAGTAGAGTCTCCTGTGAAAACAATGTCAAACCAAGTCCTTCATCAATTTGGGTGTCTCAAATTGAATACTTAACTGATTGTTGGTTTCGAAGATATCTCTCAAGCTTCTCCTCAAAGTTGGTGCCCAAGAATGGGCCCACTTAACTTGGCCTTGTAAATATCTTTTCATGCAAAAGGTGTTAACTCCAAGTTGCGAACTTGGGCGCCCAAGGTGGGTCCAAGTCAATCTTTGTTAACTGAAACATATCTCTCCATCAATTCATGCAAACATGATGCATGATTGATCATCCCCACTTAATTGAATGTATCACCTATTATCTGTCATGTAACTCAAGTCATTAGTCATGCATTCCAAGTCAACTGAAGTCAAATAGCATTCAACTGAAACTAACTACATGCAACTGAAGATAACTGAACCATAACTAAACTAAATGAAACTGAATTGAACTGAACTCCACTCATGTAAATATCAATTCCTAACTTCTAGGATATTTACATGCATTATTGAAGTGTTATCTTTCCTCCAAACAGTTAACTTTACTCAAGGTGGGTTCCACCTTCCATGTGGGTGCCCTATGTGCTCCTATTTTGTAGGAGCTCTTCTTAGGCATCCCCATATGTTCCTATCATTTAGGATTAATTACAAATGTCAATTTACATGTTCATTTCATTTGAATTTAATCTCTTTCTAATCCTAGTGTTCGGGAACACTTTCCAAGGACTTAGGAGATACATGAAATATGTTTAGGATTGCAATTAAATGACATCCTATTCCCAACATTCTCCCACTTGACATTATACATTGTAATTATTCTAAACAAGGAATCATTATTATAAATCAAAGACTCAAAGCCAATGGCCTTCCTACACCAAGAGAACTTATCTGCAACATTGATCAAAGTGTCAACTTTCTCAATCAATACCTTTCCCAAGTCTCTATAAGCAAACTATCATAGGTAGAACTTCATGCTATCAGCATAACAACCCAAATTTGCAAACAAGTCCTTGTATATCCACACAAAATAAGACTCTAGGGTAACAACACACATAGACATGTGATAAAAAATCTCTGAAGTAACTCACTGTAGTAAAGTGTAACCAGTCCAAGAGGTGTCCCTCTCAAACAAAACACATATACCTTCTATAACTCCCATTGCATAGGTAATGTCAAATTTGAAAACAAGTCCTCCTATAGCACTTCACATAGAGGATGTGGCTAACTCCTCTATCATAGTGTCAAAGAAGCATATAATGATATGCAAAATACATCACTCATAACATAATAACCTTCAAGAAGAATACAATATTCCCACAAAGAGAGAACCTGCAAATCAAACCATGTTCTTATACCACACTAACATGTGCCAAACTATGTAAGGTAAGATCTCCTTCAACACTCCCAAACTGAAGGGATATCAACATATAACCATTCAACTTATAATGAAACATGGCAAAACTTAGATGTAAACCTCTCACAGAAAGTAGATCAAACTTAGCCAAACATTCCCACAAACATAAGGGAATATGCCCAAATCCACTAACTATCTCCTGTACCTCTCCTACCTAAATCCTCATAACTAACTCAAGTTCAAGATTGCAAGGAGAACAACGAAAATACATAAAATCATGCATCTACTTCTCAAGACTAGTGCATAAGAGAAGACAAGATACATATTAATAATGCACATAATAATCAGGCGGGCAACACCTCTTAGATCATTTTACCTGCCGAGTAGACCAAGAGTAGGATACAAGATTGTCTTGTACATACAATAGACAACCTTCTCATCAGGTTTATGATGGACTCATATCCATTCCCAGGTGTAGGCTTCTTGGTCTTTACTATTGAAAAAAATTTCTTACAAGTAACCATTCCAACATATATCTCTTAAGAAATATCTGGCCTAACCCAAGTCTCTCTAGTATCCATGAGCACCCACCAATCAATCCACACCAACTTCAAATGCAACTTGCACAATCATGACTTTCTCCAAGTAAATGATTAATACTCAAAACCAAAGAGAACTACATCCTCTCCAAAGGAAGAACAATAACACCTTTACCAAAGACTCTAAGGGTCCTCCATGAAACAAGATGTTAAAACCTCTTCAAATCACATGAAGATAACCATATCCTACCAAAGCTCCCACTGAGCTGTGATACCGAGCTATACATGGAAACAAGATAAACATCAAACCATCACTGTCAAAAGCTCCCACTGTAACATGTAACCAAGCTATCCATGACATCATGATAACCATCTCCTAAATGAAGATCATCCATACATGCAAAACCATGGGCTCAAAACCATGAGCTCCAAAACCATGGACCAATACAACTAGCGCAAAACCATGTGCTAAAGACCACTAAAGGTTATTCCACTAACTCTAACCCAAGAACTAGTTTAACCCAACTGCCCCCTACCACTTGGGAGAACTCCTCTCTTACCAGGCCTTTCCTTTCAGGGATTGAGTAATCCATACCAGGTCTTACAACCATCAACCCAAATACATTGTAACATACTTCTTTTACAAATCTGCAATAACTCAATAGTAAAAGCTCCCACTACAACCAAAAAACCTTCAAATTTTTAAGAGAAAGGTGCCCCAAACTCTACCCAACCATCAGCTTTGATACCAAATGTTGAAAAATGGAGGTAATTATGTAGCTTAATACTTTGTAAAACTATGATATTGTAGTTCCAATTAAGTGTTCTTTGTTACAAATTCTTTGTGGATGATTATCTGTTTAGATCAATTTTACTAATTGTAGAAGTAGACATAAGATTGTAGAAGAACAAGACAAGAAGATAGAAGTGACACAACATGTATCATGGAGAAACCCTTTCGGGAAAAAATTCCACCACTAGAATCAATAGTGCTTGTATTATTTAACCTTAGAATAAGATTACAATAATTCTTTATCAATCCTTACTTGAGATGCTTCTTTTGACTTCAACAATTCTTCTTCACAACCTGCAATAAAATATGATTGAACTCTCTTCAACTTGCTGCAATAAATAGATAATTATGAACGTTGTAAACTCTAAAGAGTTGAAAATTACAAGAGGATAAAGCTCCTCACAAATATCTATGCCATTCTTGTGCAAGTAGAGTTCTCCCATAAAAAACAATGTCAAACCAAGTCCTTCATCAATTTGGGCATCCCAAACTGAAGACTTAACTGATTGTTGGTTTCAAAGATATCTCTCAAGCTTCTCCTCAAAGTTGGCGCCCAAGAATGGGCCCACTTAACTTAGCCTTGTAAATATCTTCTCATGCAAAAGGTGTTAACTCCAAGTTGCAAACAAGGTGGGTCCAAGTCAATCTTTGTTAACTGAAACATATCTCTCCATCAATTCATGCAAACATGATGCATGATTGATCATCCCCACTTAACTGAATGTATCACCTATTATCTGTCATGCAACCTGAGTCATTAGTCATGCATTCCAAGTCAACTAAAGTCAACTAGCATTCAACTGAAACTAACTACATGCAACTGAAGATAACTGAACCATAACTGAATTGAACTAAATTGATACTGAACTGTACTGAACTGAATTGAACTCCACTCATGTAAATATCAATTCCTAACTTCTATGATCTTTACATGCATGAATAAAGTGTTATCTTTCCTCCAAACATTTAACTGAACTCAAGGTGGGTTCCACCTTCCATGTGGGCACCCCATGTGCTCCTATTTTGTAGGAGCTCTTCTTGGGCGTCCCCACATGTTCCTATCATTTAGAATTAATTACAAATGTCAATTTACATGTTCATTTCATTCAAATTTAATCTCTTTCTAATCCTAGTGTTGGGGAACACTTTCCAAGGACTTAGGAGATACATGAAATATGTTTAGGATTGCAATTAAATGACATCCTATTCCCAATAGGTATCACCTCTACTTTACAACCAGCCTTTACTGGCTCAATAAAAAATAAGTCTTTGTTCATATAAAATCTATCTAACTCATAGTATATCCTTCTAACCCTTTTGGATATTGCACCAGGTAAACCAAATGTTGTTGCATTCACTCTTTTGACCTTCTATGGGGTCAGTTAGATTGAGCTTAGCCTTCAACCTTTGCCAGAAATACCTCTCATTACCCTTCCATTCAAGGTTTATCCCTCCCCATTTATCTTCACTCCTTTCCACTAGGTTAAAGTCACCCTCGAGAATCCAAGGGATGTCTTGCAGATTAAGAAGCCAATTCCATAGTGTGATTCTTTCCTTGTACTCATTTGGGGCATATATGGAGCAGATGACAAAGCAAGCTTCCTTTCTTTTGATTACTACCCACACTTCTCTATTATAGGGGGAGATGCCATACTTAGAGACATATTGTCCCCACTCTTTGGTAAGGAGAATGGTATCCCCCCCTTACCCTTTTCATGCTTAGTGACAAACTATGAAGCCTCCCCCAAATGAATTTTAAGTTTGTTTCTAAGGTGAATCCAATTGCCTTCACCTCCTATAAAAGTGAAAAATCTTTTTCTTTTGTTTGAGTAAGGAATCTCCTTACAACATGTTTCCTGTCTAGGTATTCTAGTCACTGCACATTCCATGAAATGCAGTTAATTTTCATCAATGAGCTTCTATTTTTCCCTCATTTGACATGTTTTTTTAATCCTCGATATCATTTTTCAACTTCAACATCATTATATTTACTTACTTTATAATAATATTTGACAAAATTACCACCAAAATGTCACATGTCTTCTTGGCTTTCTAACCACACACACACACACACACATATTCTATCTGAAATACATTAATATTTATATTCATTTTATTTTACTATTTTTTCTATATTCCTTAGATACATACATATTAATTTTTATTTATAACTTTTATTCGCTTATCAAATTTTTAAAAAAATATATTGTCCATTGTTTATGCTTACACATTAAAAAAAATTACATTTTTAATTATTTTTGTGCAAGTTATGTAACATGCATGCTCATCAATTCAATTTTTAGGATGTATCCACTTTGAAAAATACACAAAAAATGATAAAAATATAAAAATACACAACTTCTAGTACTCACCCTTAACTATATTTCTACCAAGTTGTTTAAAAAATATTGAATACAAAAAGAAGGGGGGGATCAACATTGAACACTATGTTATACTTCAGTAAGAAAAATATGAACTCTTTTATGTGTGCACAATAATTGACCCTCTTATTCCTAACCATTTAAAAAAAACTAGTAGCTTAGAAACTACATTTAGAGTATTACAATTCTTGATCTTGTGGTATCTTCAAATTTTGAGTGCATTCATCTCAAATTACTCATCTTATATGGAAATGGTTCATAAACCATCTCAAAGAAAAATTCATGCAACAGGTTAACAAGTTCTTCTCCTTTGCTAGAAGAGCATGTGGCCAACTATATCTATTAGACACATTATACTTATTCGTCTCTGGGAAAAAATAATATCATTTTATTTAATCACTCATGTTCTTTAGTATAAGATGTTATTCGTAACATTTACTCTAACATTGTTCTCCAAATGGTCACATTATCAAATCTTTTGTAGGACACTCTCAAGCCAATCACTAGATTGCGAGGCAAATGCATTAAGCTCACGATTAGATCTTCAAACTTGAAGCCATTCAATATAGCCTCCACTGCTAACACCTCATCCATGAAAATTGATTCCACACTACATAATTAGTTGATAGAATTCTTATGTGGTCTTTTGAGCTAGAAAATCATCCCACACCATAAAACATCTTTAAGGCTACAAAAAAATTCTTTAAGCTTGATAGAAAACATCTTTACAAAACCACCCAATATAAAAATTATAAAATCAAATCCCTTTCTCGATTGGATTGTGACGCATTTTAGTATAAATACAATTTAAGATAAAATCGGATTGTGATCAAATTTTATAATGAGTAAGAGAGGTAGCATTTCTTTAGGGACATTGTAGGTCAATCCACAAAATCCTCTAACTACCCCAAATAGGTAGTGGATCCTTGATAAAACATATCCAAAACCTATTGTGAAGCTTTATTCCACACAACAATTGGTGCTTCGTGTCTCGTAGCTTCTTCGTGTTTGAGATAAAAGGTCCTAAATTTGGAGAGGCTAAAAATGATGGTGGGCTCATAGAAGAAGAGGCCCTTGAATTAGGGATTTGAAGGGCATGCCTCCACTAGATTGATAGATGTTGATTTATAGCAGGAGCCTAATATTTGCATTTTGTTCTAGCAACCCACCATGAGGTATTTTGTGGAAAACAAATTATTATTCTTCACTCTATTTTCCAATGCAAGCTTTGAGTCAATGATGAGTTTGGTCTCTTTGTATTGCCTTCTCCAACATATTCTCCATATTTGCAACAAAAAAATTCAACATCCAGTTGAAAGGAGATCTTTTAAATGAAAGTATGAGAAGAATAAGAATATACATTCCATAGACAACATGATATGATCCCATTGTTAAGATTTTGAGTGGCAACCTTCTAACATTGTGTCTATAAAGTGTTACGTTCTTGTGGCATACCTTATATAGGGGAAACAGGTCATTCCATCAACACAAGAATCAAGGAGCATTGTGCTGACATAAGACATGAACGGATCTCAAAATCTGCTCCCGCTGAACACTCCTCTAAGACAAAACATCACATTGCCTTAGAAAACACCTCCATTTTGTTCAAAGAAGACAATTACTTTAAGAGGAAACTTAAAGAGGCCATTGAAATCCATAATCATCCCTACAACCTTAATCATGATGGGGGTTGGTCTTTAAGTTTCTCATTGAAACCACTCCTAAATAACCTCTAGGTTCTCTCCGCCTTCCTCTCTCTTCCCCTTGATTTCTTCTTTAGTTTCCCTAAGCTCCTGTTCTCCTTTCTTGTCCCTTTCTTTTTCTCCGTCCTCTCCCTTCTTTTTCCCTCTTTTCTCCCTTTGCCTTTCTCTTCAATTGCGTGCTTTCATTTCCTATTCTTTATTCTCATCTTTTTTCAATCCTTTTGTCTCTAGGTGTTCTTTTATTTTTCATTTTTATGGCTTTGTTTCCTTGGCTCTTCTTCAAGTGTGTTCTTTCCCTTTCTTGATTCTTTATTATCGTCTTTGAGTTATTTTAATTCTAATTTTAATCTTTATTTGATCTTGCAGTTGGTCTTCTTTTTAATCGTTTGGTTGTTTAACTCCTTTAGTTTTGTTACCTTCTCCTCACTCATAATTTCCTTGGTGCTTTTTGGTTTCTCTTTTCTCTACCCTCATTTTATTTCTTTGTTTCCTTATTTCACTTTTCATTCTTTTCCCTCTTGCTTCTTATCATTTTTGGTTAATTTTTGTTTTAGTTCCTTGCTTTTACTTAATTATTTGATCTCTTCTCTTTGGGTTGATTATTTTTATGCTTCCTTGGTTATTTTTTGGTTTAAGATCTTATTTCACCTTTTATGTTATCCTTAGTATTTTTTCTTGTGCTTCTATGTCTTTATTTTGTGTTTCAATGTATTTGTTCTTTATCATTTGGTTCCTTTCATTAGTTTTCTTTGAGTTTCCTTGTGATGTTTTTTCTTGTACTCCTATGTTTTTATTTAGTGTTTCTTTGTATTTTTTCTTTATTATTTGGTTCTTTGCTTTAAGTTTTCTTTTATTTTGCTTATTTGTCTTTTTTACGTATTTGTTCATTGTGGTTTCTCTTTTTATTTGCTTTTTCTTATTTTATTTTTCCTTATTTAGTTTATCCTATTTGTTTCCTTATTTTAACTTGTCCTCATTCTTATTTTTTTTATTTTTATTAGTGGTTTTTAATTTATTTAGGTTGATTCCCCACTTTTTCTTGGGTCTTTATTTGATGTTTGTTTTATAGTATTCTTGGCATTTATCTCTTTCATTTTTCTTTTCCCGTGTTTGCAATGGTTTTTCATCTTTGACTTTTCCTCTCCTCTCCTCTCCTTTTTGTCTGACCTTTTCTCCCCCATTTTTGGGGTTATGTGCCTCCCCTCTTCCCCATCCCTCTCCTATTTCTACCCAAGCCTGCTATCTTATTTTCACTTCTCTCTCTTTCTGCTTATCATCCTGATGATGGATCATGGAGTTTGATCCGAAACGTTGATGTAAAAAATTGCACACAGTTATTCCAGAAATCTTGTTCACATCTATCATGGACTGTGGAAACAAAATGTTATTAATAGACAACTACTTGTCTAATGTATTTAGTATTGTATTTGTATCTCCATTTTATTTTTGTATCAATTTTGATGGCAAATTTATAACTATCTTAATGGCTAACTTATATCTTTAACCATTAAACTTTGTAATATTTTTATTTCATTACCTTAATTTAATTTTAAAAATTAAGAATATATATAACAAATTCAATAGGATCCACACGAAATGAAAATGAAAATAGGAAGGAAGGGCTTTATTTATCCACTAACACTTTTTATATATTGAGATAGGGTTACTTTTATATCAATATTGTTTTGATGTAGATACAAGTGTATATTAAATTTAAAATGGAAGTAATAGAAAGGAAACAAATTAAATAGAGAATTAAAATTTAAATCATAATAGTTATTTTTAAAGATATACACTCTATCTAACACTTAAAAAAAACTAGTGTACATAAGATTTAAATTACAAACATTTTAATATTTAAATATGCAATTTTGTTTTAAGTCATAGTATTTGTCGTTTGGAAGGATGTACATTGTATTGGTTTTTTGAATAAATTATTTTATTAATATTTTGTACATGAATGAGGTGATTGGTAGAATGGTTACCAACAATCTGTCACGAACTATCATTCAAAGACAAAGAAAGAATTTAGGGGAACACAAAGTGTCTCTTTGTCATTAGTATATAAAACTTTTATTAAAAAAATACGCATAAGAATATTCTTTAATAATAGCATATTCCATATATATGTTTGATTGTGATTTCTTCAATAAAACTTTTGTTATGCATTAGGTAGTTTAGTAACTTTCCTTGATCATTTCTTTTATTGTAATATGATAAAGAGGTAGTCTAATAAGAAAAAAAGGTTCTACCTAATATATAAAATTTATTAGAATGACTTATATTTAAGAATAAATTTAAATTTCTACATACTATTCTATATAAATTGCAATTCATGTAACTATTATCCCTATACACCTCCTTGCAAACATATGCGAGTAAAAATAAAATCAAATAAAATACATTATATTACATCTAAATTATATACAATGATAACATTTTAAACTACTCCATACTTATTGAAAAATAAAATGTTTTAAATCAATTGTCTCCCCATATGTTACTCCTCTTTTTTTTTTAATTGAATGAAGCAAGGAAAATAGTTGTCTCCTCATGTTACTCTGATTTCTCTATAGATCACTTTTTCATGAATTATAAACAATTCTAATCAATACAAATTAGCCTATTTAATTTAATTAGCTGACAGGCTACATGTAGTGTGAGATTTGAGCATGAAACAAGTCTCATGCCTAACCAACTGCGAATTAATGGTAAAAACCTCCAAAATATCAAGTGAAAGCCTCCAAAATCTTACTTATCACATAAAATCTTGAATTTTCAATGGAAACATTCTATTTCCATTTGGAATGTTTTGTTTTCAATTTGATGGCAACTTTCTTTTTCGTTTGCATTGCTTTATGTTTTAAATCTATATGCAAATATTTCAAAATCAGATAATACTTAATTTCTTTAAAATAAAATCTAGATAGGTACATACAACTAGAATTTGTAGCACATTGACATCCATACGTATTTATGCAGAAACGCGTACTCTCTAACATATTAACATACATATAATTTTCTATCAACATAATCCTTAAACCTCTTTTAGATACAAATACTAGTTTTAATTAAAAAAAATGTAGCTAGTGAAGGAAGTTTAGGTTAAAGTGGTTTTGTTATCTGTAATTTGTGAAGGAAGAGTTGGTGCGGAGCGCCACCGGCTCCGCCCCGTTCGCTCTCGAACGATCCCGCGTAAAACATAATACCTAATAAAAAATCAAAAAATTAAACTCCACCGAAAAATCAAATCCGTTTGATCTCAAATTTCTTTAAAAGCAAACAAAGACGCGAAGCGGCCGTCAATATAACCGGCAACGAGCATTCCGACGGCCTACTTTTCGGACGGATTTTACGTTGTTTGACGCAATTTTTGCACCGACTTTCTGCCTTCTTTTTTCGTCACACGCTCCCCAATTAATTTCGCAGGTCGCCTGATCGATTCCCGCCCCGTTTATTAAAGCAACCCCCTCCAAATTTCTAATCTCCGAAAACGTTCCCTTCTCAAAGAAAAAATATGCAGGTTTTCAAACCAGGAAAAAGATAACATTTGCAGATTGTCTGCATCAGAGGGCATCTTCTTCTTTAGAGCCGAATACAGACCTGAGGAAATCGGTGTGGAGTTTTATTGATTTTCCCCACTTCATTTTTTCAGGTTTTTTCCCTTCTTGGTGCCATTTCCATTTGGTTGGCTGGATTTTTGGCGTCTTTTTTCTGATCGTTTGGGGTTTGTTGATTCTGCAATGGCTCAAGACCTCCTGCTATAAAATCCAACGATTTAACGATCGTTTATTTTAATTTTATTTTTGATATATTGTGCAAAGTAGTCATAATATCAAAGCCGTTGCGTATTCTCTTACGGTTTTTGTTCTTTAAGGGTAGGTTTTGTCTTATATTTTGCGGTGCAGGGATTCGGATGGTTATGTCCAGGGTTTGAAAGTGTTGCCCGGTAAAAATCCTAGTAATCTCAGACATTGGATGCTTATTATTTTCTCCATAGTGTTAGAGGTGAATAACTATAGGGTTTGAAAGGATTTAACCTATATTTTTTGGTTTTTTTAAACCTGATATCGGGGTTTTTTACTTGTATTGGGATAGGATATGACTAGGTCTGGGGCCTGAAGTGTAGCCTGCAATTTTTAGGAAAGCTCAGAGATTTAAGAGGACTAGTCCGCAGTTTCCAGAGTTTGAAGTTTCAATCCTGCTGTTCTCCTAAGGAATCGCAGGGTTGTTAGTATTTTCCTGCATTTTATCGGAAAACAGACGGGGTTGTAAAACATTTCCTCTATATTTTTGGAAAGCCCAGGCTTCAAAAGCATTAACGTACATTTTTCTTGATAAGTCGCGGTTTGAAGGGTTGTGTCTGCAGATAGTTTTAAAATCTGCGGATTCAAAGGATTTATCAATAAAAATTTCTGGAAGTTTGAAAAGTCCAGGCGCAGGAGCCTCCTTCTTGAGGTTTCGGGCGCCGATCATGGTTTTGTTTTGAGCCGATTTTGCGGCTCAGAAAACTGCTACATTTTTTGGTCCGCTAGTCTTGATTTTGCACGGCATTTGGTACAAAGATGCTCAAGAGCAATGTTTGGCAAGACGTTGAGGCGACGAAAGGCGTGTCGTTGTCCAAAGAAGTGCATTTCAGAGGAGTACGGAAGCGCCCGTGGGGAAGGTTTGCCGCAGAAATAAGAGATCCGTGGAAAAAAACGAGGGTTTGGCTCGGTACATTTGATACAGCTGAAGATGCCGCCCGTGCCTACGATAATGCGGCGCGGGCTCTCAGAGGCGCAAAAGCGAAAACAAATTTTCCTGTTCCCTGTGATGATCAGAGTACAAGCCAAAGCAGCACAGTAGAATCCTCCAGCGGGCAGAAAAATAGCCTATCGAAAAAGAGCACAGGCAGTGGCGATCTGAACAGAACAGGCTCTCGTTTTGTGAAGTCCAGGGTTTCCAAAGATGTGCTTCATAACGGCAAGCGAGTTAATGGAGAGAAAAGTACTGTATCGAAGAGATACAGGCGAGGGAAGGTTGCAAATGGCGGCTACGATTGGGCGAATAGAGTTATGCCACCGCCGTTAGGGTTTGATGCCACGGCTTGCCATAGTGACTGTGATTCGTCATCTTCTGTTGTGGATAATGAAGCCCTTGAAGCTGCTTCATGTGATGAAACGCCTTTAATTGAAGGTAATTCGGAAATGGTTAGGCTTTTTAATCGGCCTGAGGAGCGCAAGTTTTTGCTGCCAGATTTGAACCTGCCGCCCTGCGACTGTAACGACGACGACAAAGACTACAGGAATTTTTGGGGCATATCATTGCGTCTGTGATGGTATGTTTGACTTGTTTTCCTCCTAAAGTTTGTGGTCGCAAACTTAATTTGAATCCTGCTTTTTTGATTAGTAGGTGTTGCTTGTGTGGATTTGGGTGTCTGAATCTGCGGGCTTTTCCTCTGATTTATGTAAATGGGCGCTCTTGCCTGGGATCTTTCATTCCTTCCCATGTTTCAGGGAAATCAGTAAAAAAAATGCGTTAGAAATACTACAGCAAATTGCAATCCCATTTTTGTGTCATAGGAGCATAGGCAGATCTACATCATCTGAGGCCGGTGGTTGAGTCCAAATGGTCTCAGGCTTAGTTACATGGGCCTTTTCTTTTTGACTATAATGTACAAAGAAGAAATGGGTAATAGAATATTGCTATTTCAGTATATGATCACATGAAATTGGTTTGAGATTAGAGTGTGGCTATTTCCAATTACGAGGAGGTCTTTTCATTAAATATTCATAATCTTCTCCTGCAAAACTTTATGGAATTGCTCCTCATCTATAATCGGTGAAATGCATCTAATTAACTGTACTGTAGGTTTAATGCTCAGATGAGGAGGGTTCTCTATAAGGAACCTTGATCTGCGCAAAAATTCAATGTTAATTTTAGATCTGATGTGTACATTGGCACCTTTATATCCCAAAGAGATCTCTTCAGATTGTACGCGCGTTTCCTTGTAAGAGTTAAAGAAAACGACCTTCCAAAAATTTATTTTGAAAATGCAATTTGATTAAATTGCAAAATATATTTATATTTTATAATACGTGGCCTACAATTTGCTCTAATATTAAAGAGTGTGAGATTAGATGAGATGATATTGTCTTTAATGCCTGGCCAAGCTGGCATGTTGTAATAGTCAAAGACTAAAAGCTGTATTTTCTGGTTCGGAAGACTTTTTCTATTTGTCTATATAAAATAAATTCTTTTCTGTTTGATTCATTTGGTTCAAGAGTTCATGTGTTATGCTTATGAATGCAAGTGATCGTTTGTGTAAATGTCTGTGTAGTTGTGTGCCTTGTATCATTTTATACTAGAATGCAAGCTTTTGGATTAAACTTGTGTGTATATTTTCTATTCACTGTTTAATCCAAAAGCTTGCATTCTACTTCATGGACCGTGGAAAACTCATACCAACCATTTTATATCAGACAAGTCAAATGAGGTTTTATTAATTGTAAAGGCAAATGACTTCACATTATTATAAATATCTAGTTAGTCCTGTCTAAACATTGAATTGTTGGTGAGTCAATTAAAACTTCACAAATTATGGCTACAATTTCATGCGTGGTTAATTAGAACATACACAAAGTTTCAGTAATCTTTATACAATTTGTGTCAAATATCTTTATATACCGCAATAAAGATGTGTCAATAAAGATTTTTTCTATATTGGTTGCAACTTTTTCGTTATGCCTAATACCAACAAATTTTCTATAAGTTTGACACTATTAGCTAAATGTTTGTAAGGTGTTTTCGACCATTACAAAATATCTGCTTTTGAGGTCTTTGTTTTGGTTATATACTTTATCTAACAGGATTAGCCTTTGGTTTTGCAATCATGATTTTTGATTGTTGACAACGATGAAAGCTCACACTGATGGCTCCTCTTTATAAAAGAGGTGAAAGCATACCTGTCTGTTTTCTTTATAAAACATGCTGGCTTTCTTTAGAAAAGAGGTTAAAGTACACCCTGTGTTGGCTTTATTTGTTAAAAAGCAACGGTTTTTCTCCGCTTATGGTACATGACAAATCTGCACTGATGAAACAGAGTGAACTTCATGTTGCTTGCATTCTTTGGCTGTGAAAATGTTGATACCCACTGGAATTCGACTCGGGGCTCTATCAAGCAGTAGGTTAATGTGGACACCCAGATTTTATTTGGCATTTTTCTTAAATTTTCTGGGTGCTCTGTTGAAAAGACCAAGTGTGCAGCGTGTGTCCGTAATCCTAGAAGTGATCTGTAGGAGTCATATCCGTTTTCATAAAAAAGTTGTTTTGAAAAATGATGAAAGTTCAGATGAAGTGTGAATTTATAATCAGAAGAAAATACGACTTCAAACTTTTATTAAAATTTTGAAACAAAGCAGAGTAGAAAGAAATAATAGCAATAGGAGGGCTGCAAAGGAACATGCAATACTTAACACTTGCCAATATTCCAGTCAAACTTTAACCTATGCTTTCTCAGGGCACGCTTATCACCAGTACTGTTGCTTCAAAATCTGCAAAACAAACGCAGCTAATATAAAACCAAGCCAAGGCTTCCCCAAGGTTAACATCTAAATAACCCTGCCATTAATCCATTTACAAAGTTTTAACTTGTAAAGAGCATTCAACGTGAGAAGATGTTAAAAATATTAAGACATTTCAAAAGAGAGGAGAGCTTAAGGCTTTAATGGTGCAATGTGTTAAGTTGGTATATTAACAACCTGTCATAGGTAGAACGCTAGAGGCATTTAACGACTTTCAAGTACATGTTGCTACTGGGTTGTTAGATTAACAATTTCACCACTAGAGAACTGACTCGGAGTTTTTTTCTCACCCATTAATGCCCAATGGGGTCCATTGCTTTAACTAACGGGACATTCTGTCATATATTTTATTCAGTCCATAAGATCACAGGCTTTCCATATTAGATCGCCTATAGATCCACTGTACTAGAGAAGTAAAAATAGCATTTTGTAATTGATTGGGGACTGTCTGTTGCAGTATCGATTATCTTCATCTGCTTTCTCTTGCTTCTATGAAAACCATATCTCTCGTATTCTATGTTTAGAAGATAAGTATAACAGGAGGATCAAGTGGGACTGGCCTTGAGATTGACGAGGAAGCTATTGCACAAGGTACTTATATAACATTGATAGCAAGAAATCTAGTCAAACTCTAGGGAGCCACTGAAGAAATCCTTAAAAGAACTTAAATGTGACAAGAACAGGATCAACACGGTACACTGGGAATGGAATCTCTTTAGATGGCCCTAACAGATTGAGATCATCTGCATCAATAACTGGCAACAAAGTCTGAAAGACAGTATAATAACGAAGACATGCACTTCAAGTTTTAACAGAGCAGAAGCTTCACAAGCGATCCTCTCGAACTTATGACCATGCTGAGAGGGAGCATGGGAGTCAATGGGAGTTCTAACCAGTTGAAGTTTTTTTTCATTTGTTATGCCAGTCTTAGACTATACTCTTAAATTGTCAAAGTTCCTGATTGCAACAGAATATATAATACAAAATTTACTTATGTACATTGATTAATATCGGTAAGTAAAATGAAGACCATTTTGGATTATTCTATATGCTAGAGTTGTTGGCATTATTTTCTGTGGAGGACAGAGATGGCATAATAGTTGGATATAGAAGAACTTTTTACTGTATACAGCTGAAAATTTTCTCTACGTTGACCTTAAAATTTCTGATCAGTGTTTTTTTTCGAAGTGCTTTTCATCGAAATTGTTAATGCACCTCCATTATAATATTAATTAGGCAGTGCTACTACTACAGTAGATTTGGAACCCAGATGCGAGAATTGATCTCTTTCTTGAGAAACTAAAATCTAATATATTCAGTCTCTGGCCAGTTCAGTATATGAATAATTTTCGTTTACATTATGTATTTGAGGTGACTTGATTCAAATAGGGGCTATCTATGTGCATGTTGGGACGATGTTCGTTGTATGGGACATCTATTATTTGTCGTGGACATTGTTAGAAAATAAAAGCTAATATATTCAGTCTCTGGCCAGTTCAGTATATGAATAATTTTCGTTTACATTATGTATTTGAGGTGACTTGATTCAAATAGGGGCTATCTATGTGCATGTTGGGACGATGTTCGTTGGATGGGGCATCTATTATTTGTCGGGGACATTGTTGGAAATTCGTGGAAGCTGAGAAATAGAAATACTCACCTCTATAATATTGAGAGCAATCTAAATGAATGATGGATTGGGTCAATGGGTTCTTGGTCTGTTGGTGAAGTTGAAAAGTTGAATGGTTCGGAATAAGTCTATTAGGGATCAAGTCTTGTTAAGTGTGCAAGGCTTTGACATCATAAGGGATGAGGTTGTGATTGTTTCCCAGACAATCTTGGCTGAATTGATACTTGGTTTTTAGCTCTCAATCGAAGAGTGTCCAGCTTATCTGAATTGATATAACAATCTTCCATTTTAAAAAAATTGATAAAAGCATCTAGAAAGACTTCTGTGAAAACTTCTTTAAAGTACAATGTTATTGGCTTCCCAGGTACATCGTTGGAAATTTGGAAAGCTGAGAAATATAATTCTCATCTTCTTTTGATAGATTCTCTTATCGAGTCTGAACTAGATGATAGAATGGAGAAAGCATTTAGAGAGTCCTTGAAGATTTCTGGAAGCAGAGAAATACAATGTTTATATAGGTTATACGATAAATTTGAACTGTTGGGAATATAAATGGAACTGCTGGGAAATTATATCACATCCTCCAATAATGATTAAATAAGTGGTTGCTTCCAGCTGTCACTCTTCACTGCTGTGCTGGTAGTCTAATTGATATTTCCTTTGCCTGCGACCGAATCAGATGATCTGTTTCTTTTTGTTACTTGGGCTTTTTTATTCTGTGTAAATTTTTTGGCATAAATCGGTCGATGGCTTTTATGTTCTGAATAAAATAATATTAAGGACTTACTATGAAGTTTGGTTATATCAAAGCTTTGCTTGGTCGCAGTTGAGAAAGTACTTATGTTGCTAAATGTTACACAGACAACAATGCCCGCAAACATTTGAATTTTGATGTCAAAGCAATTGTCATATCGAACACGAGGTACTTACGAACCCTCTGAACTTACTTGATCAAGGTATAAGGCCATTCTGACCTAACGTAAAAGGCAAATCACTCGAGTCTTTTCGTTTGCCAAAAGAACTCTTTCTGACACTTTTGGCAATGAGGAACAAATTATGTATTTGAGGAGCCGGTCTATTTGAGTAAAATAACGAAAGCAAATAATTTATTTTGGTATATCAGTCTATTTGAGCAAAATAACGAAAGCTAAATCATTTATTTTGGGTATGTTTAACCTACTGACTCCCCCTTTCCTTTTTGCATAGATGACACAAATCTAAATTCTAAATTGCATAGATGACACAAATCTAAATTCTAAATTGAATAGACGACACAAATCATTCACGAGGGTTTAGGTAAAAAAAGGAAAAGATGATTTGAATTCACGCTTAATTTTTTTTAATAACAAAAGCTGATTATAGATAGTAGAAAGAAATGTAGGCACAGATCAGCCAACAAAGGTCCAACAGTAGAAATTGAAAGAAAATAAGTGCTGAATGACCAACAACATAGGTGCGTAACAGCCCGTCCAAAGCTTGAAGGATATTCCCTGCATAGCACGGAGCATAATCTGGATGTTTTGTACGTGTTACTGCAAATCTAGCCTTGAGCATGTAATTCTGATCTGCTACTACAATCCACTAGTGCTGGATGTCAAGCATTTGATCTTTTGCCAGGTTGACAACCAGTTGAGCAGTTTAATCTTGGATCTTGTTGGTCTGTTACATCAGTCTTTGGTTGGGTTAAAAAGCATATTTCACGAGATTAGAGGGTGACGCTATCTGAAAAATGATTTTAGCGAAAAGCACCTGAATAGCACATGAATAGCACATTCAAGAGGACAAGATGATTTATTAAAGATTGTTTGTATTTTTGCTTCAGATTGATTAATACTAACTTATTTGATTAGATTTGAAGAATAACGTCATTAGAAACCTCAACAACCAGAAGTTAGATTTCCAAGTGAGCGATCAAACATAGACATGATATCTTTGAACAGTCTCTCAATGAACGAAGGGCAAATTGGTAGATTCCAAAAAGTATGTTTGGAATATGGGCAGGTTAAGGGTATAATTTGTAAGAGTTGTTGATCAACTTCATAGTAGTTCAAATATTATCAGCAATCAAAACAATCTTATGTAACAACCTCCCGCATAAGAGAGAAGCAATGGAAATGCTGTAAGTCAATTTATTGGATGCAAAATGAAATTGGTGGCAATAGGAAATTGATTTTTTTGTTATAAAGACAATAATGAAATTCTAGGAAAAATTAAGATTATGGCAAGTGTTTTAATTGTATGATATAAAAAGTAAACTTTCTAAGTAAGTTTATGTATGTAAGTGAATAGGATTTAATATGAAACTATGCAATATATTATGTTCACACTAACAGTTTATGTATGTAAGTGAATAGGATTTAATATGAAACTATGCAATAGATTATGTTCACACTAACATCTCTCATTAAGTGTAGTTTAAAGAGTGATAAGATGCAAAATTAAGATTATGGCAAGTGTTTTAATTGTATGATATAAAAAGTAAACTTTCTAAGTAAGTTTATGTATGTAAGTGAATAGGATTTAATATGAAACTATGCAATATATTATGTTCACACTAACAGTTTATGTATGTAAGTGAATAGGATTTAATATGAAACTATGCAATAGATTATGTTCACACTAACATCTCTCATTAAGTGTAGTTTAAAGAGTGATAAGATGCAAAATTAAGATTATGGCAAGTGTTTTAATTGTATGATATAAAAAGTAAACTTTCTAAGTAAGTTTATGTATGTAAGTGAATAGGATTTAATATGAAACTATGCAATATATTATGTTCACACTAACAGTTTATGTATGTAAGTGAATAGGATTTAATATGAAACTATGCAATAGATTATGTTCACACTAACATCTCTCATTAAGTGTAGTTTAAAGAGTGATAAGATGCAAACATATAGATGATGGGTTTTAGCTACAAAGCCATGTTAGTTATCCATGTATAAATAAGTAAATCTCACCAATGGAATAACAAAGCAAAACACGAAAGAAAAAATCCTTGAAAAAAAGTTGCAAACAATCGTATGACCCCTTAACGACTAATTTCATCATACAATCAATGTTCCCCATATAGGAGAGAGGGAGACTATGTAGTACACCCAAAATGATGGTGGATGCTCGACAAACGACGATGAAGATCTAACAACATTGAACAACATTTCGCCCCTTTTGAAGAAACAAAACCAAGTAGAGGTATATGATGTCAATCAAGTGTACCTATCAAATATGTAAAATGAGGCACAAGACACATCTACAATATTTGTCAAGTCATCATCTCAATGTTACAAATTTGGAAGATTGTGGTGTACCTACTATGAAAAATGAGTTTCAGCAACAAGAGATGAGATGTCATCTTGATGTATATTGTCCAACTAAAATGGCCATCTAATGATGATGTGTCCAAACAAGATGTTTGAATATGAACACGTGAAATGAATATGCCAATGTGGAATGCAATAATTCTTCTTCAAGATATTGATTTGAAGATAAGGAGATGAAGCCTTTGAATTTGGTTTAGGAGTCATAAAAGCCAAAGTATTAGTGAAGGTCTTTGTAGGAGGAGAAGCGTTAGGAAAAGCCTCAATGTCATCACAACTATGAAGATTTGTCATATGGTAGGTTATCACAATCATCAACGGGTAGAATGTTGTCCACAACAAGATCATTTAAAAATGGAGGGAGATGTGGGTCTTTGAAGATTTTGCACTCAATATGTGAGATAGAAAACATACTATCAACATCAATGTTACTATCAATCAATGCAAGGATATGATCATTTTTGATATCCTATGTTTGTTTCGATTAGTTGAACCTAGTTTACGGACAAGTCCATAGAGATGGGGCAAGAGATGAAGTGACTTAAGATGTTTCAAGGTTTCGCCTTGCCAAGACTTATAGCTAGTTCCCTTTGTTTCAGGGTGATTACAAAAGATGAATTGAAAAAACCATGATTTTACAATTATAAGACACTTCATTTATAGATTCGAGATCAAGACATGTGAAATTGGAGCTCTCACAACATAAAAAATTGTGCCATTTTTT
Source organism: Sequoia sempervirens (assembly GCA_007258455.2). Lineage (NCBI taxonomy): Eukaryota > Viridiplantae > Streptophyta > Pinopsida > Cupressales > Cupressaceae > Sequoia > Sequoia sempervirens. The sequence goes on from VDFB02379711.1 coordinate 245,078,999, forward strand.
GCAAGATATTTTAAGTACAACTCAAAATAGAAAAAAGATTACTTCAAACTAAAATAATATGTACTTTGGGAGAAATTTAAAAAAATCAAGTGGATGGATGGGTAGTGTTTGAACCAGCTTTTTCACACTTCTTTATATGCAAAAATATGAGCGTATGTTCGAGTTATGGTCTTTTTTGTAAATTTTTTTTAGGGTTTTAAAAAAAGTGAGCTGCATAGCTTGGGCACTAGTCACCCATTTGAACATGTCCTAATGGCTAAGGGATGAGGATTGGTAGATGATGACGTCAGCTTTGTGTTGACAACTATAATGTTTATAATTTTTAAAAGTATTTTTTGAAAATCAAATCTTACTATAGTGTAATTGAGATGTATGAAGTGTAAAGGAATATTCTTTTGTTCTGATTGTGTAGCGGTGACATACAAGTGAGTACAATTTATATGATTGTGGAATTGCATAAATTCATCAACCATACATAATTTAATCTTAATTTTTGCAAACCCACAAAAAGAGCTTTGAATTTTTTTGTTACCAAACTCTATTGCACCTTATATTGATTTATAGGTCCTTTGACCTTTCAAGTGCAACCATGAGGTCCTTTGTGCACTAGATTGCATCATATGAACTCTCTTAAGTTTCAAAAAATAGGGAAGGGAATTGTAGACCTAGAGTTCTGATACCATGTAAGATTTGTTGATCAACCCCATAATAGTTTAAGGATTACTTGCAACCAAAACAACCTTGCACACAAGAGAGAATAATGGAAATGATATGAAGTTAGATCTAATAATTCATTAGATGCAAAATGAAATTGATACAATATACCATGAAGAATTTCTTATTATAAAAATAAGGATGAAACTTTAGATGAAATCTAAGGGCAAACTGAGTTCATAACAAGTATCTTATTCTTACGATATGAGACAAAAAAAAGTAAATGATCTATGTAATCTTAATGATGTAAGTGTGAAGAAGAATTAATATGAAATTAGTTGAGTAATATACCTTTATCATACTAACAAAACATGTACAATTTTCATACTCTTCAATTAATAATTTGTAGTGAAGATGCTTTCAAGCAAGTTTCCATCTCAAAGTGGTTTGATGTTCTGTTTTAGATTGCAAGTTTCACTCTAAAATACAAAAGCACTTGGTTGTTTTTGGGGAAATGAAGTAGTAGTTGTAGATGTGGAAATTAAACAATACTTTTCATTCCAAGAATGAATATTTATACAAATTTATATTTTTTTTTTAATATTCAATATTTTCATAGTAGGGATCTTTCAATCTTAAGAAATAAATCTTCACCTCTTAAAATCATAGATAAAAGATGATTTCTAAATTAAACTTCACAATGCTTTTTTCATGTCTTGAGGGCTTGACCCTACTATTCTATGGCAATGAACCTTGATCACTATAGCATGGGTAGTCCCAGATCGAGTCCCTTTACCATCATCATCAATGTGAGCATTAGTAGCGGAGGTAGCAGAGCTAAAGTTTCAGGGTGTCTCGATGAACCAGATCATCTCCCATATGCAATTGATCGAGCGACCCTACTATTCTATTGTGGTAGATCAAAATTGGGACTCTGTAGTTGATCAAGCAAAGGAACGACGTGGACAATATAATTTTCCCCCACATGAACAACAATGAGGCAAATTGGAGCAGATGTATCACTTGAATTGGAGATGGCCCCAAAGCGAAATTGTTTTGGGTCACTTTCACAGTCAGTAGACCCAGACTTTGTCTCTACCCCATTCCTTCCGAGTGCCATAGTTGGAACTGAATTGCAAGGCCATAAATTGCTAGGAACTATAATTCCCTCCCACCCATAGTTGTTCATTAATTAGCTTTTGTGGGGATGGGTGGGTGGTTAAATTCAGGTCCAAGATTGGCCATAAGGTTGTAGTTGGTGATCCTCCTCATTGCAGTTGGTGAAGGGCAAGGGTAGGGGCAAGGGGCTAGGCCGAACAATCCAATTAATCTACCCTCCTTGTAGGGGGGGCCAGGAAGCTCCTCAATCAAATGGATGTCCATCCCACACCGACCACCCCTGTAGGAAGGGCATGGTCAATCATAGAACATCGAAAGTTGTGGTATCTTACAGACCTGACATAGGGCCTCCCACCCCCCCAGGTCGGTCCAACCTCACCAAAGGCCATATGGTCGGTGTCTAAGGCTGCCAACTAACTATAATCTACCTCCTGGACCTCCCAGCTGGAGATAGAAATTGTGAGAAAGGATATAGTTGATTAATGAATGGGAGGAGCAACTGCCTAGGCAAGATAGTTGTTTTGATTGGCCCATCCGACCTACAACTTTGCTTTTGGGGAGATTACCAATCTTTGGAATTTACCTTTGAAAAATTTAGAGGGTGCTTGGGAGGATGTTATAGAAAAAACTTTTTGAATTAAATAATGACAAATGCCCAAATAAACAAAGATCAATTGTGTTTCCTTTCTTTGCAACAACCTGTACTTGTGTAACAAAGTGAAAGTTTAATCACGGGAATGACACGGATGAAGAAGACTGTTGGAGCGCTAGGCGGGAGTTTGGTTTTGAATGGCTCAGAGTTGCAGGGCTTGGGCGAGGGTTGTTCGGTGGTCTGCGGGGATCTCTCTTCCTTGGGCATTGGGGTTCCCTCTGATCCTCTTGATATTTTGCAGGATATGGGCTAGGGCATGCAAACCAATGGGTGTGGCGTTCCTTTGGACGAGATTTCAGTGGTCTGTGGGGAGTTGCATCCTCCCTCTCCTCCTGTTGCTTCTTTTGTGGGGTGTGTCTGGGGGCCCTCCTCATGTTGCTCTTGATGGCAGTAAAAAATCCTTCGCTGTTGCTGCTCATGCCCAGGTCTCGGCTAGGGTTCGTCCTTTGCCTTGTGCTCAGGCTTCCCTTGTTGTGGTCTGTGGGCCTGAGGTTGCTGAAAATGAGGACTTCTATGAGCGTCATGGTGTGGTTTGCAGGTTTAACGACTTTTGGCCCTCCCTTCCTAATCTCCATGAATGGGTTTTTGGTTCTTGGAAGCCTATTGTTTCGGGATCGATTAACCTCTATCCCAGTTCTAGAGGTTTTTTCTTTGCAACTTTTTCTTCCTTGGAGGATTGTGACAAAGTGTTGGACAGGGCGTGGATGTGGGGTGTTCATTCGCTGGTCATTCGGCCTTGGTCTCGCTCTTTCAATCCTCTCATGAAGCCTCTGAATATTAGACCTGTTTGGGTTCGACTGCCAAATCTCCCACTCCAGTTTTGGGAGGATTCTTGCTTTGAAGCTATTGGCAACGCCGTTGGTAGCTTTTTGAAGGTGGATTCTACGTTTCAGGATCTTGGGCAGACTACGGTGGCTCGTATTTTAATCGATTTGGACATCTCCAAACCTCTCCATGGTGATGTGGTTTTGATGGTGAAGGACATACCTTGGAAGTAGCTTCTAGACTATGAGGGGCTCCCTTTTCGGTATAGGCGATGTTTCTCTATTGGTCACCTGGCCTCTGGTTGCCCTTTTGCTCGTCGCAAGGGTACTGCTACTTGGTGGAAGAATGCTCTCTCAGACCATCTCACGGTTGGCTCTCCCTCTTTAGATGTTTCCTTTGAGGAGGGCGACCCTCCCTTGACTGCTCCCATGGAGTGACAACCTTTCCAGGCTCCTCTTCTGGCCAACCCTTCCGCAAATCCTTTTGCTGTTGTTGTGCCGTCGAAACCTGTCCGTCTCTTGTCGAATGACTCTGCTGGTCCTTTGATCGCTTTTTTCTCCTCTTCTTCATTGTCGGCTCCCTCGCTGCGTGGTGGCTCCTCGCCCGGGGTGGTTGTTGTGGATTCGCTCCCCTCACCTCGCTCGGTGGATTTCAATTTTGAGCCTTCCTGGTTGGTTTTTACTAAGGAAGAAGGGACTCCCCAAATCCATTGCCTCTTCGTGGCCTCGGGTTCAGAGAGTCAGTTTGGTCCCCTCTAGTTTTGGGGTTGTCTAATCCTTGTTTTGTTGTTCTACAACTATCGATCAATTGTCTCTGTTTGTTTCTCTTCTAGTTCATTTGGTCTGAACTAGCTTTCTTTGGCCCTTTGGGCTCTCTGTGTAAAGGGTACAACGCCCTGTAAATGCTACTTATCTTATCAAAAATAGAGATCAATTGTTAAGTTTTGATTAAGGTAAGGAGGGATTTTGAATCTAGGCAAAGCATTGGATGAATTGATGATATAAGATCAACCGTACATGTAATCATGTAAAACTTTAAAAATACAACTTCTTGATGATGTTATGGATGTTATTGTTGAATGTCAAAATAAAATTGTAATTTTATTCTTCATAAAAGGCATCACTTCTGAAATAGATTTTTATAAATAGGCTTGTTTGAATTGGGAAAATTAGGGTTGGGAAATAGAAGCCTTAAGAGGCCTTGGCAAAGGGTATGTTTCATGCATGTTTAAATCTACAGATACATGTTCAAGCTGTTTTATGATATGACACTTGGGTTATTTGTGGGAAAATATGTTACCTGCAAGAATGGAATTTTAAATTTCATTCTAAAGGACCATTTTGGTCGCATTATCCCATGTGGATTGAGCTCCCCTTCCTTAATTTGGTCTTTAGACAATTTTTAAAGGACATTGTGGCCCAACTAGGCAAAGAGTTATCTGGTGTAAGCTTAACTTTGATAAATTTTCAAGTTTAAGGGTTCATCCAAGAGCCCTTGTGGAAGTTGACCTGAACAAACCCTTGCCTGAGAATATTAAACTTATTGGCTTAGGTTTTGAATTAGATCAACCTATAGTTTATTTAAATAAACCAAATGCATGCTTTATTGCCGAAAAGAAGGCCATTTGATTTGTGAGTGTCCTATCAGAAAGAACAAAACAATTCAACCACCCTTGTTTTCTTCTTAGCCTTGTGACCATACTTCCTCTCAATCCCTTCACTCTTCACCTATTGTTAATAATTCAACTTCTTCCTTTGCCATTCCTTCCTCTTCTCTTAGATGCAGTTATATCAAATGGGTGGAGATTGGTTAGGAAGAGGAAAGAGCCACCTACCCCTTCTCCTCTTCCTATCTCCCGCTCTTCGCCTCGTGAGCATCCTCCCTCTTCTCCTCCTTCCTCTCCCAATCTGGATGCTCATGAGCCTATTTCCCCTCCCTATCATTCCTCTTCTCAACCATGCACTTGTGACTTCTCTGCCTCTTATTCTTGCTCCCATCATAGATCTAGGTCCCCCTCTTCCACTGTTAAAGATCATGAGATCAAAGAGCATGAACTTACTCTTGATAACAACTTCAATGTTCTGACTCAGGAGGATGATTCTACTATTCTTCATCATGAATTTTGGACTCCTCTCATGGAACATTAGAGGGATTTCACTCCCTCATTGTAAGTATAAAGTAAAAGAGGTAGTGATGAAATGGAAACTTGATGTGTAATTCCTCCAAGAAGTTAAACTCAATCACATAAGACTTGAGGTATCCTCATGCAATATTTTGAGGGATGCCATTTTCTTGCATACTTCTCATCTAGATGGCAAAGGTGGAGCTATTATTGGGATTCACCATGGGTCTCAAAGTTTGTCATTGATAAGGGTGAAGACCCCTCCAAATGTTGCGTTTGGGTCCTTACCATTATCAATGGATAACTTGTAGGATTTTGTTCTATTTATACCTCCAATTTTATTAAAGAATGAGTTCAACTTTGGGATTGGATGGTCAATAACTTACCAAATGTGGATTGGATCCTTGGTGGTGACTTCAAAATGGTTGAACACCTTCAAGATCACAATTGGTCTAAACAGTCTATTTTCAACAAGGACTAATTGATAGCTGGCTGTTTTGTTGAAATTCTTTGGGTGTGGTGAATCCTATTCATGATAAATTTGCTAGCCATTCTACAAATTGATTTACTTGGTCCAACTATAGAATGAGAGGTGACAAAAATTGAGTAGACTGGATAGATTTTATGTAGCTCCTACTTTTCCATTGGTTCCTGATCCTTTGGGTCAGTGTGTCCAGGTAGACTATTCTACAACTCTTTCAGATCATTATCCCATCATTTGCAACATTTGTTTAATTCAAAATTCTAACATTGACAATCCTCTCCCTTTCAAACTAAATGTTTCTCATTTGAAGAACCCTGTTTATTTGGTTGCCCTTGAGGGGATTTGGAAGTCTTTACCCAACTTGATGAAGGAGGTTCTTGGATCGATTGGTGGTGTATTTCCATCACTTAATGCACTAATTTCTTTCACTCATTTGACAAACAAGTGGTGTGGCAACATAAACATAAGGAAAAATCCTTCCAAGGAAAACTTGCTCATGCCAAAAAACTTCTTAATGTTGCTATAGAAGCCCAATTATGTAAAATTGATAATTATAAAGGACAAAGGGCTAAAGTTGTTACATTGGATAAAAGAAGGAAACAAGGGCACTAAATATTACTTTAATCATCTTAGATATACACAAAAAAAAGAAAGAACCAGTGCTATAAGGGATGAATATAATGTTTTACATTCCGACCTTCTGAAATAGGTAATTTGTTTGAACAATTTTATGAAGATCTCTTCAAAGACAATTAATGGTAGGACATTCAACAAGCCCTTGAGGATATTGTTAAAGATCATATTCCCAATCAAATATATTTTGAGTATAGCCGATACCTTGATAGAACACTTGGAAGAATTGGAAAATGAACTTCTTCCCAAAGGAAAAAAGGAGGATACTATCTTTGGTTGGTATCCTATCACATTGCTTAATACCTCCTAAAAAATCATTGCAAAAGCCTTATCTATCAGGATTAAACCTGTGGTGTAAGGAATTGTTAGAGTTGAACAAACAGGTTTTATTACTAGCAAATTTATCCTTGACAATCTTATTTTGGCTTGGGAAACTTGTGATTAGGCCCAACAAACAGGTCAAAATGTTATTTTAATCAATTTATTTTGACAAGGCATATGATAGAATTCAATAGAATTTTATTCTTACCATCCTTCAATGGTTGGGGTTCGAGCCTAAATCTTGAGCTCATATTCAAATGCTATTTCAAGATGCTAATGAATTATTATTAATAATATGATGATAGACTCCTTTCCCCTACAGAGATCTATTCGACAAGGATGCCCACTCGCTCCATATCTCTATGTTCTCACAATTTATGCATTGGGCTATATGCTTCATAGTGCTAATAAAATGAAGCTCATTTCAAGAATCTCTATTCCACAAGACGTGGTTGTTATTAACTCACATTATGCTGATAGTTTATTATTTTTATAAAATTCCAAAAAAAACATCTCTAATGTGTTGGATACTTCGAGAATGGAAACATATTAAACATAAACAAATTATAAGGTATTTTGGGATGCCTTTTAGTCTTGGGGTTTCTCTCTTTGATATGTGGAGTGGGTATTTTAATAGACTCAAAGAATACATTTTTTAGCCGAGGAAATAAATTTCCTTCTTTGGCTAGTGAAATTCAAGTTGCTAACAAAGTTTTCCTTGCCACACATGTTTACTATTCATCCTGTTGGATGCCCTTTAAGAAAGATTACAAGGACCCAATTAAAATTATTTGCTGATTTTTATGGAATAAATGGGATGTCAACATGGGATTTATATCCACATCATAGATTCATTGCATTCAACCTAAATGCAAAGGAGGTTTGGGGCCAATTGACCCCAAAACTCAAGGAATTTGTATAGCAGCTAAATGGATTATAAGAGTTGTCAAAGGTGAAGAACCATAGAAGATTCTTATAAGGAACAAAATTAACCTAGCTTTAGTTAAAGGTAAATGGCAATCGGTGGGATGACTTGAAAAAAGCCTTCATGCTTCTTTTTATTCAATTAATGCTTCTCCATCTCTTCAATTTGTTTGGAAGGCCTAACAATATATCTGTCATTTTCCAAAATGGAGAGACACCTCTCTTCAACATGGGTTCAACTTCTCTACTTAATCCATTTGGTGGAACAAACTTATCTTTCATCATGAGCAACCCCTAGATTTAAGTTTTCCAAAACATTCACATTTTCTGTTTAAAAAAGGAGTTCACAACGTTGGAGACCTTTGGGATTTTTCTACATTGAGTTGGCTGCCATGACATATTGTCAAAAATCAATTTAATCTGAGCAACAAGTACAAACAATTCTTTATTTTCATGCATTCTTTGGTGCCATTAGATTTGTCTATGAAATTATGTACCCTTATTCATTGCAATTTCTTCAAAGACTGACTATGGTTGGCAACTTATCCATTCTTAATTTTTTCTTTTAAAAAGTTATTTTTGTAGTTGATTCTTGTCTTGCCTTTGAATCCCCGCTTGAATCTCAAATGGCGTTGCAAATTTAGTGATTTTTTTGGGAAAAACCATATGTTCAAATTTGAAAATCAAAAGCTAATTCAGATGCACAATTACTAGCTTGGAAGTTATTACACTGCAAACTTCCCATTGGTGGCAGGTTGAAAGCATATCAAGTTATAGTCGATTAAATGGCCTTTTTGCTTAAGGAATGAAGACATGAGGCACACTTTTTGGGGATGCCAACTCATTAAAAAGTAATGTAACTCTATATTTAATGACTTGCCTGCTATTTTTGAACATAAACTAAGATGGAAAAAAGCCTTACTTGGGATCGAGCTTCATGAAAATGTTATTGCTGCTACTATTAGACAAGTTATTTTGTTGCATTTATGGAGAAACAGATGTAAGGCATTTTTCAATATTCATAACGATCACCAATTTTTTTGTAGTTTTAAGGATTTACTCTGATATATTTTATTGTCTTGCTTCTTTGTTGTTGCAACTATAGGTGGATTCCGAAAAGAATCCAAATATAAAGTTCTAGATTCAACAACTCAAACTTCAAGTGAATTAGCTGTTAAATAAAAAGTTCTCGTATTGCTCAAGCTTTAATGTTCTAGTTGCAAAAATGATTGTTGTTGGTTTCTTCTACTACTCTAGATTCTGTTAGATATTGCCATTGTATTTGTTAACATGGTTGGTCTTGGTGTTACAATTTGTTATTGCAACAAGGAGACTTTGCTTTTGACATCTAATGTAAATATTGCCACTATTGTTGTATTTGTTATGCTGTTCCAATTTTGTTGTTGTAGCTTTAACATTTTTTGCTATTGTAACTAGGAGACTTTACTGTCCTAGTTTTGTGTTTTGTTTCTTGGTCATTAATGTCGTTCTATACAATTTTATATTGCAGTTTTTAACTACATTCTTTTCCTTGTAATTTGCATTTTCTCAATAAAAAAGAGTAGGGATTTTGAAAGGGTCCAGGCCCTTGTACACAAGTAAGAAATAGATAAAAAGAAGTGAGAAACAAGGGTCTCAACCTATAAAAAGGTTGCCAAAAGGTTGGATAAAACAAGCCCAAACAAGCCCAAACAAGCCATAAACAATAGAGAAACAATACAAACAAGAGAAAGAGGAACAACTACAACCAAGTAGCCAAACAAGACAATAGAGAAAAAGAAAGTAGGGACCACCAACATCCCACTTCGACAAACGTAGGTTAGGAGGGATTTGACCTTCACCCACAACATGAGTATGAGTATGAGTTTGGGAGGAGGAAGAAGGAAGACCTTTCCACCTACAAACAACAATCCAAGCAATATTGCCATCCAAATGCTCATTACAAGGGTAAGCATGAGGAGAAACCTGCATAGAGGACTCGTCAAGACACGAAGAGGGAGCATCCACATGTGTAGGACAATGTGAATCAAGGGGAGATTCCACCACCAAGAGTCCATCAACACAAGAAGAACAAGGAGGGTTTGAAGCCAAGGGTGGGTCGGTCTGCAAGGCGGGGTAGGAGGTTCCACCATAGAGTGTGAGGGCATTAGGAGTCACACGAGAAGCAAGAGACACATCATTATCCTAGGAGGAGTCATTCGACGAATAATCAAGAGAATGGATAGTTAAGTGTTCATCATTAGCATACTTCCACCATGTAGCAGAGCCCTTGCGATGCTAGAGAGGATAATTCATAGCTAGGTGACCAATGGAGAAGAATTGATGACATCTAAAGGGGAGGCCCTCATAATCAAGAGGTTGAGCCCAAGGCCTACCCTCAACCATCAAAATCACATCTCCATGAAGGGGCTAAGAGATATCAATATCCACTTGTAAGAGAGGGGGACTACCACGTGCAAGACCCAGCTAGGTCATCGCAGGTCAAGACGCGAGAGGCTTCCCTAACTTACCTTAGCTAAGTGTAATGTGAGGGAATGCGAGGTGAAAGTAACAAGGACCATGAGGCCACTCAGTTACTCTGTAGACCCGAAACAGAGGGAGAGGCTAGGCGAGCCAAATTCTAGGTCTAACACTATGTCTCAAAAAGCTCTCTGTTCGAGGATAGAAGCGTGGTCTCTGGATGTCAGCGTGGCACGCTGGCATCTCAAAAGTGCATTGTCGTCCATATGACTAGGCAACAGTTAAGATGAGGTCAAACCAGTAAAACAAGCTCACGGCCCAATGGACTAACTAAAGGGCTAGAATGATGTGATTAAATAAATGAAGTAGTCTCTAATATTATAAAGCAAATATGCAAGAGTGAAGAGAATAAGGAGGATCTCACCAAGGAATTCGTTCGCCAACTGACCCCTCGAAGAGCATGTACTCCTACACACAACAAGAAAGGGAAAATGTTGGGTGGCTGTATAGGGGCCTGCCTCAGTCAGACCCCCATTTAGGTGTTTCCACCTCCACATACAACCAAGGAAACGAGATAAAATAAATAATAAAGTAAAGAGCAAAGAAGCACTACAAAACAGTGTTATGCTACTCAACCAAGTGATAGAGGAGAGGAGAGGGAGGCTTACCACCTCCACCAAGAGCATTCAAGGCTGCTTGGGGGAGAAAATGAGAGTACTCGAGCCTCTGTTGCAATGGTGTGGTCCCAAACTTGCTCTACCGAAGTGGAGTGTGGCTTTAGCTGCAATGAAATGCTTGAATGCTTAGAGTGAGTGTAAGTGAGCTTGGAAGTGAATGTGAGAGTGCAAGAATGGAAGTTTGAAGTGGTGAAGAGTTGGATTGAATGTTAAAGGGATGAATTTGAAGAAAGAGTGGAAGAAAATGGCCATATTCGGGTCGGTCGACCGAAGGGGGCGTTACAACTTCACCTCCAATGAGAAGAGTAATGCCTTTGCAGGTTTAGCCGTAGGAATCTACCAGGGACATAAGCACGCCACATGGACGTTTGGGTTCCGCGTGGGCATCCTCGATAGAAACGCCTCCATCGACACTCAAAATAGGCGCCAAGTGGGATGCAAGCAGTGGACTTAGGTGGAATTAAGCCTCTGAACTTGGTTTTCTAAGGTGGATAAAGGAAAAAAGGGGATTTGCACATGGAGTGACAATTCACTCTTAAACATTTTTCCCCCACTTTAGCGAGCACGAATACTGATGAGTGCTCGGTAAAGTAGATCAAGAAAGAGTAGGGTTAGAAATATATACCTGATTCATTGAGGAAGCAGACCGCAATCTGGTGAACCTGAAGGTGCAGGGAAAGCAAAGGGCTCCATAGCTACTCAGAACTATGAAGTTGGGAAAAACAAAGCGTCTTACAGGCCTACGGACCTGCAAGGAGGAAACCCCCAAGATCTCTCGTATGAAGGAAGCCCCATGAAGTAAGTGCCTTACAGGCCCGCAGACCTTTAAGGAAGGTATCCCCCAAAAGCTCTAGCATGGAGGATACCCAGAGGAAGCACCCTACAAGCTCTCAATCCCATACGAAAGGTATTCTCCATGAACTCAAGCATGAAGAACACCCAAAGAAGCGCCCTACAGGGTCTCAGTCCCATAGGGAAGGTATTCTCCACGAACTCAAGCATGAAGAACACCCAAGGAAGCGGACTCCGCAGAGTCAAGAAGCGGACAAATAGGCAAGTAGGCAAACAATCACGTAGATCGTTGATGATTCAAAAGTCTTTTAAAGGGGTCCCTTGGGAACCCTTCAAAAGGAGAGGCCCGTCCACTCAAGGGACGTGCTGTTTGAAAGGTGAGGTCTAGTCAGGCTGCCCCCAAGCTAGACGTGAAGATATGAAATAGGTCTAGTTAGGCTACCCCCGAGCTAGATGTGAAGAGGGGAATGAAATAAGTCTAGTCGGGATGCCCCTAGGCTAGACGTGAAGAAATCCATTCGAGGTTAAGAATTTCAAAGAAGGGTCCCTTGGGAACCCGCCGTGAAAAGGGGTCCACTCAAGGGAAACACAGTTCAAAAGCAGTTGTTCTTCTTTCCTCAGAGTAATCCATCATCAAGGAATCCTTTCGAAAGATGTTCACTTCATTAAGGAATTCAAAAGGAAGGATATGCCCTCACGCGTGGGCAGAGGAAGGTCTCTAAGTCCTTTCTTTACGAACCTATGATGAAGGAAATACATTCCGTTAGGGTTCCAATTTGAGAATGCAATTCCAAAGAAAAGTTTGTGGAGATTTTCGAGAAAAGATTCGTTAGTAATGAATGCATTTTTTGAAAACCGAATGTTAAAGAGAGGGTGTTGTCACACGTGAAAGGGACAACTCAAGCAAATGAGAGAAAACAAAAGAAAGAGAAAAATATAAACAAAGGGCATAGGGGGAATTTGGTTTAGCCGGGTCAGATATGTCCGAGCTCATAATAATAGGTAACCTTAATGCAAGGAGAAAGATCATCAATCCCCAACTAGATAAGGAAGAATGCATAGAAAATGAAGTAAAAATAAAAAATTAGGTCAACATGGAAGGGAAGCCTAAATGTTCCCAACGCTTTGCATCATCCCCAATTTACCGAAAATCAAGCTCAAACATGGAAGAATGATGATACAAATAGAAGAAGGTTTACGACACAAAAATCATGCCTATATCCAAGCACCAACGAGTGTGACAAGGGTCATCTAGGCACACATAGCATGGGTATGGGGGAATACATCACAAAATACACACACACAAGATCAAGAAAGGGGCCTCCTCCTAACATTGATCAGCCAAGAGGTCGTTCGCTTCCCAATCAAAATCCTCATCAGGGTAAGGGGGATGAGCTTGCAATGGTGGGATGTTAAGAGGAGGAGCATCCGTACCTCCCGCAACAAGGGCCAAGGAAGAGGGCCCCTCGAGGTCCTATCCATTGAGCTCTTGTGGAGTCAAGGTCAACGATTTTGCGAAGATCACTGGCAAGGCCGAAACTTCATCCACAAAATTAAACATGCAACCCATAGAAGCGCCGTGTCTAACTTCAGCGGATGGGGCAGGCTAAGCCTGAGATTCACCACTAAGTTCGCCGAGTAACAAACTCAGGGGAAGCCGAAACTGGTTCCGTCACTAGGATAGAACAAGTCAGCACAGGACCACCTTGTGAAGAAGGTGGGTTCCTCTTACGTCCTTCGTTTCCGGAAGGACCATCCTTCACCTCGTGTTTCGTCGAAGGAGATGAACTCCCCACAAATGAGGCTAGAGGGGCAAAGGAAGAAGGGGAGAGAACCATAGTGGACACAATCGAGGTATTAACCATGTCCATGGGCTTTAGGAAAGGCTAGATATACAGAACGAATAATGGAAAAGGTGGCTCCACCGAAGGAGCAATAAACACCTGTACCTGTTTAGGGTTAGGTGAATTTGTACTCGCAACAGAAGCTGGGAGCAGTACAAGACCAAACTAGAGAGAAGCAGGAGGAAGGGAGGAAGAAGACACTGTAGGAGGCCCTGAAGTAGGGGCGGTCATTTCTTCCTCCTTCCTTTGCGGGGTGGCCTGTTAGGCCAAGAGAGCCTTTCGCCGGCACTTGTGTTCATGCGCAAGGTGGTTTCTATGACTCTTTATGGCTCTTTGAGTTAGAGTCCAGGATTTGCGAAGGGACATAAGGTTCCTGCTCAACCATGGGAACTTCCACCTCGGCTATTTTTGGCAGAGGGACAGGTTCCTACACGGGAGCAGGAGGAACATGCTAAGGAGCGACAAGAGGAGTCAACTTGAGAGCCTCGATAGCGGGCCTCTTTCCGCTCAGTTCCTTAGGAGTAGGAGTGGTAGGAGGCTGTGGATCGAATTCTCTACTAGAACCTTTCTTTCTTTCGTATTTAAATAATACCACAAACTGGGGTATTCATTAGGGAGGTCTGCGATATTGAGCTTGGTCCTACGCCAAGGAGGAATCATTAGACTTAGTGGGTAGCCACCAGGCTGACTCATCCAATACTCTTCCCAAGAAGGGGGAGAGGACGGGGCAGACTAGGAGGTAGCCTTCTATTTACCTTTACGTGAAGTAGAGGGAGCCGACGTGGACTTCTCTTACCCTTTTGGGGAAGGGAGAGTAGTCAATGAGGGCTTCTCCTTCTCTTCTCAGGAAGAGGAGGTGACCAATTGTTCTGTCATAGGTAGGGTTAGCTTTGTCTCCCCTTTGCCCCCAGATTTATACTTCACATAGTTCTTGTAAAATAGGTTTGTTCTTGGAGGAAGCAGACTGACCGGGGAGGGCCAAAAGTGATCCAATGAGTATCCACCACGGGACACCAAGGGATGGTATCCAATGTCATGCACTATGTGCACGACACCCTCATGGGAGAAATTTAAACACTTGTGAATAATGAAGGCGATTCCATTCATGGAGGCGAGTCAGGGTATGCCTAGCTTCAGCCTGAACATATCTGACTTTGGGATAACATCGAAGACTATGTCAACAACCCTAGGTCCAACTAGGATGAACAAAGTGATCAAGCCATAAGACTTAAGGCACATACCATCGTGTGTACGGATGGTAGATTTCGTTTCTCCATATTTTTCCTTTTATAATGAATTCAATACTAATGTCTCCTCGATGATAACATTCACACAACTCACGGGGTCTATCAAGACTCCTGTCACAATGTTACCATTGACACGAGCGGGAATGTAGAGAGGCAAAGGTTTGTTGTTTAAGGGTAAATCCTGTGATGTAAATGTAATGTCCAGCGAACCGGGTGCAGGTGGAGTAGTGGAAGTTACCGTGACCATATTGACATAGGCCTCGGGTTGGGTAACAGAATCAGCAGGATCAATAATCATGTTAACAGAGTGTGACGGAAACAGATCCGTGTATATCTGTAATTCACTATTATCTTTCGCCACCGATTTGTTAGCATTTTGTTTATTATTCCCATCGAGAAGAATGGTACCGTCCTCGATGCGGTCTTGTATTTCATGATGCAACCAAATACATTGTTCGGTATCTTGTCCATTAACATGATGGTATTGGAAATAAGTGCTCCCATCATACCAATTAGGGTAGGGTTATTTAACAGGCTTAGGAGTTGGCAAAGTTATGATCTTATTCTTCAACATTTTCTGTAAGACAGAAGTATAAGATTCATATAACTTTGTGAATTTTCGGTTGCGTTTGAGGCCATTGTCATCAGTAGCGGCTACTACATTTGCAATGGCCTTACCTTTCCCAGAGATTGATATAATGGATTTTCACTCAGAACGAGAGCACGAGGAGGATCCCCCAAACTGAACAACCATTTGTTGGTACTCTTGTAAGGCTGCACACAAGTGCGTGAAAGAAGGATATTTCATAAGGGAAAACTTCTCTTGCCAAATCCTTTGTAATTTTCCTATGAATACCTTCTGCATGTCAGAATCAGGTAGTTGATATGAGATTTGTGAAAGGAGCGCTTGGTAACGCGCTATGAAGTCAGTGATTTTTTCATTATCCCCTTGTTTACATTGGATGAGATCCAAAAAGGTCATCTTCGGCCCAATGTTCGCTTGGAATTGTCTCAGGAATTGGTTTACTAGTTGATCAAATGAGAAAATAGAGTTGTTGGGCAAGGAACAATACCACTCAAGTGTTTTGTCCTTGAGGGATCAGGGGAACAGTTTAGCCATCAATGCATCGTGATGGAAGAATTCGGTGCACAGGGCATTAAAGGTAGACACATGTGTCTGCGGATCTCCCTTACCACCATACTTCTCAGATTTAGGGATCTCCATTCCTTGAGGGAAAGGAGTTTTCAAGATGGCCACCGACAGCGGGCTATGTCGAAAGAAGGGCTGGAAGATAGGCTGGGCAGGCTTGGGAAAGACTCGCCAACTAGCTCTACATCTTACCCATATTCTGAAGAAGAGTGTTCAAAATAGGGTCATTAGAAGATAGAGGGCCAAAGGGACCTCCTCCAGAACCACCACCAAGGCCTCCTCTAGAGCCACCCCTGGTGTGACCTCCGCTAGAGCCACCACCAGAGCCACTGCCACTAGTGGGGCCTTCGTTGGAACCACCACTGTGACCTCCACTGGACCCACCTCCACCGGCACCACCCCCGCTACCGAATCCACCACCACTACCAAAGCCCCCACCACTCATCTTGCTGAAGCCTCCACCACTAGAGGTGACAGGAGGGGTAAAGCTAAAGCCCAAGGGGACCCTGTTAACCTTGATAGTTTTAGGTTGTTCAGAGGTGGAAGGGATACTGATAGAAGGGACCACGTTGGCCATATAGACAGATGTGGGAGGCATCGATACTCCCAATTGTCCTTCAAGCTCTTCGAAAGTGACTCCTTGTGCGAAGCTAGGGTTATTCGAAGGAGCACAGGCTTCGGCGAGACCAAGGAGGCTAGTCAGAAGTTCAATGCCTATTCGATCTTTACTCATCATATGCCTTAATTCACTGACAACCCGAGTGGCTCTAGCCATCTTTGGGTTTCTTTCCATGTGGTTTTCTAAGTTGCCTAATCCCCTAGCAAGAGCGGCAATGTATTATGCAGGGATTTGAACGACCTCATACTCATCCACCGATGATGGAGTGGGAGACGCATGGGGAGTGGGAATGTGATCATTTTTTTAGTGAATCCCATCTCGTTCCATGACAATTGCTCCTATGCAGCCAAACTAACGGTAGGAGCAGAGAAGAGACTCGTAGAGAGACCGATCGAGACCTTCATCGTATCCATCAAGAGGTGTCATACACCTCTCCTAACAATATACCCAGAAGTTGTGGATTGGGTTATGATGCTCATAAACCTTCACAACACTCAAGAGCACAACAATCACAGAGTACCCGAGGGAAGCTTTAACACCAACGGATGAACAGACGGTTCACATTGGGTTCACCAAAAATGTAAGAGAGTGGGACCACCGCATGCAAGACCCTAGGTCATAGAGGGTCAAGACGCGAGAGGCTGCCCTAACTTACCTCAGCTAAGTGTAATGTGAGGGAATGCAAGGTGAAAGTAACAAGGACCGTGAGGCCACTCAGTTACTTTGCAAACCCGAAACACAGGGAGAGGCTAGGCGAGCCAATTTCTAGGTCTAACACTACATCTTAGAAAGCTCTTTGACTGAGGACAAAAGTGCGGTCTCTAGACATCAGCGCGACGTGCTGGCGTCTCAAAAGTGCCCTGTCATCTGTACGACCAGATAACAGTGGAGACTAGGTCAAACTAGTAAAACAAGCTCATGGCCCAACAGACTAACTAAAGGGCTAGAATGATGTGATTAAATAAATGAAGTACTCTATAATATTATAAAGCAAATATGCAAGAATGAAGAGAATAAGGAGGATCTCACTAATGAATTCGTTTGCCAACTGACCCCTCGAAGAGCACGCATTCCTACACACAACAAAAAAAGGAAAATGTTGGGTGGCTATATAGGGGCCTGCCTCAGTCAGACCCCCATTTAGGTGTTTCCACCTCCACGGACAACCAAGGAAACGAGATAAAGGAAATAATAAAGTAAAGAGAAAAGAAGCACTACAAAATAGTGTTATGCTACTCAACCAAGTGATAGAGGAGAGGAGAGGGAGGCTTACCACCTCCACCAAGAGCACTCAAGGTTGCTTGGGGGAGAAAATGTGAGTACTCGAGCCTCTGCTGCAATGGTGTGGTCCCAAACTTGCTCTATTGAAGTGATGGAGTGTGGATTTAGCTGCAATGGAATGCTTGAATTCCTGGACTAAGTGAAAGTGAGCTTGGAAGTGAATGTGAGAGTGAAAGAATGGAAGTATGAAGTGGTGAAGAGTTGGATTGAATGTTAAAGGGATGAATTTGAAGAAAGAGTGGAAGAAAATGACCATATTGGGTTGGTCGGCCGAAGGGGGTGTTACAACTTCACCTCCAATGAGAAGAGTAACGCCTCTACAGGTTCAGCCGTAGGAATCTGCCAGGGACCTAAGTGCAGCGCCCAGACGTCTGCATGCCGCGTGGGCGTCCCTGACAGAAATTCCTCCACCGACACTCAAAATAGGCGCCAAGTGCGATGCAAGCAACGGGCTTAGGTGGAATTAAGCCTCCAAACTTGGTTTTCTAAGGTGGATAAAGGAAAAAAGGGGATTTGCACATGGGGTGCAAATTCACTCTTATACACCACCAGAATGCATGCAAATGTGGAGTGCCCCATGAAGTAGAATCATCAACTTTCAAGAAGCAACCAATAGAGTTACCAATGGCATCATAATATGAAGGCTCCCAAAATTGTAGAGGGAGATTCAAAAGTCTAACCCACATTAGATGCACATTTAGTGGCTTAGTAAGATGATTAAAGGAGGTTGACCAAGGCTTAATAGAAAGAGTGCTCCCCCCAAGTCCACATCTTTCCCAACACCAAATCCCTGTCCTTAGAGGAGGCAAAGGAGGAAATGAAAAAAACCTCTAGCATAAGGGAATAACTCAATCTTACTCGCATAGAGTTTGAGAGGTCTCCATGAATCCAACACCCATTTATGAAGATCAAGAAGAGAAGGCCACATATTGGACAATTTGCAACCAAACCTCTATGTTGGTAGAAGTCTTCATTTTCCACATCTTGGTCGCATACCACCACTAGGGATGATTTGATACAATGAAGAGGAGGGGATTTCTTTTTTAATGGGAAAGCAACACTAGAACTAACAAGCTGAGCAAAGTTGTGTCCATCAACAACAAAACTAGCTCCTTTTTCAACCTATCATTTTCTATACCTGCCTGCTTCAGAAAATAACATCTCTCCATCCATGTCACTAGCAATGGAGGTATATGAGCTTGGAACCATTCCATTACGGTTGGTTTAGTTTGTACCTCTTTGCACTCCATTGTGGGTTTGACATTAACCTCCTATAAATCTTGTTCCAATTCAACAATTTTGCTTAAACAAGCATGAAGCTCAGACTTCTGTTTATCCTTTTCTTCTTCAAAAGTAGTAAATAATTGCATAAAATTATTTGTTAATTTTTTTATTTGTCTATCTTTTTCAAACAAATCAGTCACATAATTTTTTCTTTCTTCATTCCACTATTGTATCTAAAATTTTAATTGTTCAATAGTCTTATCTTTTTGTTTCATTTGCAATTTGCAATTTGCAATTTACAATTTCTTGATTTATTTTCTCTAAAATTGCAATGTGCACTTCTATCTCCTCTTGTTGTTGGCTAATTTTCTCTTTATTTTCTTACAACTGACATTTTAATTTAGCAATTTCTGCTTTTAACTCCTCTAGCTCCATTTCTCTCTAACCAAATTCCTCAACCCCTATATTAGCAGAAAAAGGAAAATTGGGGATTTCCACATTATTACTAATTACATTTTTCTCATTAGGCACCTGAAGTGAACCTTGTTTAGTAATTTTATCAATTAAGGGAGATAATCATTCCATAGGATTATCCTCAACATCCAAACAATGTAGTGATTGCTCCCTTTCTTCTTCTTGCCCTGATTGAGATGGCATATTCTCCTTCCTAGCCTCAGGGGATTGACTAGTTTGTTTTTCACTTTCATTTGTTACCTCCTCACAAGGCTTATTCTTAGTTTCCAGTGATTGTACTTTAGTTTTGCGCCTATTCTTTTTATAGGCCCTTGATGTGTCATAAGCTACAGTATCACTAGATTCAACAAATAACCTTTTACTTCTCCTTAAAGGAGGAGTTGTTTGTAATGTTACTTTGGTTCTTTTTTTCCTCTTGCGACGAGGTTTTTCCTCATCTCCTAAATTTATGATTTCTACATTCTCTAAATGACCTGGGGATTTTGTAGTATGAGGTAAAAATTTTGGTGCTTCATTGTCAGGAGCTATTGTGGTATGCTAAGGTTCAGAAGTTTCTAGAGGCTTAGGGGAATGATCTTCCAATTATTGATTCACTCACCCAAATGATTTGCCTTCTTCAAGGTGTCTTTTAGGCTCTGAATTTTCAATTTTTTGTAGAAAATTTTCCCATTTCTTTTCCGATATCTTTCAGAAATGATATTTACATATCAATTGAATGAGGCCATGGTGTTTAAGTGGTCCTGTACCAATTTTGTATGTTTCTATCATTCTAGTAAAAGAGTCACAAAGGAATGTAGGTAAATTAACCCTAAGGGCAGGGTCTTCAGCGCCATGGCGCAAATGGGTAAGTAGGCTAAAGGGTGGACCTACAATTACTACTACTTGTCCTTCACAAGTAAAATACTTAATAATCCAAGCTACGACTGTTCTCTAGGGCTCTGGAATAGACATTCTCTGGAATCCTTTATTCTGCTCTCTAGTACTTATAGTTATCAAAGGTTGAGGTTCTCCTTCTCTATGAAATAGCTCTACCATTTTTTGATAAGTGATACTGGTAGTTTCTGATAAATTAATACCTTTATTTTCAAGACCAGAAAGATGGGAAATAATCTTAGGACTTACCCAGAATCGCTTGCCATTCACTATACATTGACCATCTGCGAAGTTCTCCACAAATTCCTTCACTAATTGCTCAATTCTTTATAAATTCCAACCACCCAACTCTCTGGAACAAGCCTGCAATACTGCTCAATTCCAATAATTTATCTACTGAAGTCAGTTCAGATTTCTTTTTAGCTCCTCCCATTCTGTACTTTCTTTATTGCTATGCTCAATTCTACTGAAATGCTATGGTGCTCAAAGAAACTTGTTTAAACAAATTGAATTGCATAATGAAGAGAATACAACTTTTAATCACCTATTCTTGATACAGCTGATGGGAGAGGAATTAATTGTCTCATTTAAGTTCACTATATTCTCATGATGATTTTGCAAGGGAAAAAGTGTAAATATTTTCATACTTCAAGTTAACGCTCAAGTGCACAGTTTATTAAATTTGGAAAAGGGATGGCTTGTGCCAATTATTTTATCTTTATTCAAAATAATCACTTACTTAAAGCAAAAATTGTACGTACCTTATGTCCTGTCATCAATTTGAACATCACTTACCTTTGTTGATGTAACAGTATATTTGTATGTGTAGACATCTAAAGTTTGGCAATTTTGTTTCTCAATCTACACTTAGCCATTTGCATCCATTTTGTCCAACTATCTTGCATCTCACACTTCACATCTTGCATCTACTTGCCATCAAGGAGCATACATCTCATCTACAATCGAAGGGCCAACCAAAGAACAACTCTACAAGGTAAAAGGTTCCATTTTTATGTTGTTGAGTTCATCATTTGCCCAATCTTGAAGTGTAGGGTGTTGTTTAGTTGTTATTGGCACTCTCTTTAGTTTGTTGCTCATCTTTTAACGATTATATTTCCCTATCATAGTATGATTTGGCGAGGGTGGCAATGAATTTATTATGATGCGGATGGGACGTCAACTAATTAATGGCGGAATTACTATGACAAAAAAGTAGTCATAATAATTATAATTTATTATGAAAGGATATGGTAATGGAGGGCATGGATTCCAAGGTGATGGAAAATTTAATAATGGGCATGTGTATGATATTGGAAAATCAAATCATTTTGAAAGGAAAAAAAATTCAAAAATCTAGAGCATCGTTGGAAGATGTGGCCAGATTAAAGGATGAAAAGTTCTGGAGCATATTGAGAGATGCTCCCAGAGTGAAAAAGTGAAGTGGCAAAATTCTGGAGCATCGCTAAGAGATGTCAGAATGCAACAATGAAATTTCTGGAGCATCATTGAAAGATGCAGCCAAAGCAGCAACCAATTTTTTTTTGAAAAATCGTCGAAAGATGCAGCCGGAGCATTTCTGGAGCATCATCGAAAGATGCAGCTAGAGAGAAGAAACAACAAAATTTCGGAGCATCATCAAAAGATGTTGCCGGAAGAAGAAAAAAATAAAGGAAATTGGACTTAGATTTTATGGAGCATTGTTGAAAGACTCGCCAGACTGTAGGAATAAAACAAGAAATAGTACCAATCAGGCATGCAAGTTTTGGAGCATCGCAACAACCGAGCCAACAAGTTTCAGAGCATCGCAACAACTGAGCCAACAAGTTTTGGAGCATTGTAGCAAGATGCGCCAAATTTTTTGTTTGATTAGAATGAAGTCCTACAAAATGGAAATGAAATTTAGCCAAGTCCAAAGGATGAAAAATTGAAATGAAATTCCTTGAAGTAATTAAAAATACATACACATGCAAAAAATTTTTTTAACTAAGTTTTTACTATTAATCAAAACATTCCATTGGCTTCATGTGTAGCAGAGTTGTTGGGAATAAGGTGTTTCAACCTTAGAGTCCTAACATTGAATTATTTAATGTATTATTGTATTCATTTGTTTTAATTAATTGCCTACAATGTCATGTCATTAAGTGGGACCCACTGGCTAGGTGGCATCCCCGTTGGAGGTGAAAGTATGACACATATTCATTACATGTGGAGGTAGGCGTCCCATCTTGGAACCTAGGACAAGTGGTGTCATCTTATGACATATTCTATGACTCATCATAAGGTATATTTTGAATGGAGAAAGTGTGGTGCCTTAGTGGGGTATGACAAAACTGTGAAAGAATAAGTGTGATAGTCATGTTTGAATTATTCTTTGTTTGTTGAATGTGTTGTAAGTGTGATAAAATTTTATGGCACATGTTATATGACATTTGTAAGGAATTTGTCATAACACACTATAAGCATGAACTAGGCGCCCAAGCTTGGAGAGAGAAGTTTTGCATGTTATGACAACTGTAAGAGTTGTAAGAGAATGTTGTACAAATGTCCAAATCATACCTATGGTGTGAGATATTATTGCCACATGGGTTTGGACACCTAAACTCTTCTAGAAGCCTCTCAAAGTTTGTATCTCCTATAAATAGGATGCCTTGCATTATAGAATGCATAGTTTGATTGTAGGTATTGAAGTGTTGTTGGATTTCCTCTAGAAGAGTAAGATGTAGTCTCCATGTTAAGGTTGCGAGCCTGCAAGTGTATTGTAACCTTATTGTTGTAGATTAATACATTGGTTCGATGCTTTGGAGTGTGGGTTGTTCTACCCAAAAGGGTTTTCCCCACGTATATTGTGTTTTCTTCTCTTTTGTCTATCTCTCTTCTATTCTTTGTGTTTCTCATTCTTGAAATGTTAATTTACATGTCGTTATGCTACTGAAATTTCTTAGATCTGAAACTACAACAAATTTCCTAGAAGGGTTAATGCATGGGAAATTAAACTATGTTTGTTTCCACTTTAAGGCATAGTAGTATGTGTGTGTATCAAGATTAAAATCTGATTTATTTTAAGAAGCATAAGATACTAAAGGTGCATGATCTTGGAAGGCTTTTTGAGTTCATCATTTCCTTTCATTTGGTATCAGAGCTTAGTTCTGAACTTGCATGTCACTTGCATATGCTCACATGATGATGCATGTGGTGTTTGGGGTTTTGGATATTTCTTTTGTTGTGATTTCTTAGCTTGGAAAGCTTGAGGGAATTTGTTTTGAAGGAATTGATTGATTATTAATCCTTAATCGAGTGGAAGTTTTGTAGTTGATCTTGTTTTCTGGAAACAACAGTCATTGTAAAGAATGGAAAAGATAGAGCTTTTATGGAGTTGGTCATGTCGTTACATTTGATATGTTATTGATCTGGAGCTCCTGATTTGACAGCTAAATAACCCTCATGCATGGTGGTTATTTTTCATTTTGTGGTTATGTGCATTAGAGTTTTCATATTGGATGTCTGAGATGGAATCTCTAGTCATATGAAGAGATTCATGTTGTTATTACTTCAGTTTGGTGTTCCTATGTTTGGTGTTTTTAATTCCTGACATTGGAAGGCATTGCTTTAATAACCTCGAATGCATGTAGGCTATGAAGTTGATCATTGGATGATCTGGAAGCTTCTAGAATAACCTAGTTCTCTCTCGGATGCATGTACATGTTGGTGGTGGAGTAGGCTTGCAAATGGGCCTAGAAGTTCCTAGACCTCTCTTTCCTAATGGATGTTTGTACTTGCATGGCTCAGATTCATGTTCCTTGGATTTGAGGGTTTTATGGATTTTTCATTTAAAAATTGATGATTATGCATATTGATGATATTCCATTGTTCTGGTTTAACTATTATGGTTGTATACAGACTTGAGGGTCTTCCAGTTGGTAAGTAGATATGGATTTGCATGTGTGTTACAAAACATGGTGGGTTTGCAGGTTTACACGATAAATCAAAACTTACAGTTTTGCAGATGAACTATTTTTCAGAATATGTTTCCCTTGTGGTATTTCTGGATGTAAGATAGTTACAAGTTTGCACGTATGCTTTATGCATTCTGAGGAGGTTTGTAGCTTTCTCATTGAGGAGATGTTGGTATATGTTTTACCATTGGTAATTTGTGGATTGTGAAGTTGGGATACTTTATATTTTATAAGCTTTTGGACAACCTATTTCCTCTGAAGGTTTTACCAATTCCCTGTGTTCTAAAAGTTGTGGGTTTGTGTAGATCTGGAGTATTCACTTATTCAGATGAAATATGTGTGATCTATTATTCTGGATGTTTAAGTGGTCTTAGATTTACACGTAGATGATTTTTATAGGTTTTACATGTTAACAAAAATCTATGGTTTGTAGATCTATGGAAAATATTGTGTTCAGACTCTTGGAGTTTTTTGGATGAAAACAATTGCATATTTGCAGGAATTCTTTTTTAGTTCCTTAACTATGGTACTTGAATGTGGACATGTTTGGAAAATCAGATCAAAGGTTGATGTGGTTTTTGAGTCATTTGGTCTATATGGTTATTCTCTTAGGTATCTCAATTTGCAATTTGTTGATGTGATGATGAGTTTGCATGTTTCAGTGATTAGATCTACAAGTCATGCAGGTTGTGGATTAGCTACCCATTTACTTGCAGTGGGATGACTTGGTTGTGGATTATCTTTATTCACCAAGCTTGATGCATTGTTGTTGCAGACTTTTGATTGTTGACCTTGTTCTTGGTCATTTGTACATTGGTATGTGTGCTTAGAGATGAGAGGATGGATGTTTCTTATAGTACCTGAACAATTGTTTTTGGGACTTGTAGCATGTGGTTTATCATGATTTCATGGATAGCCTGGTTACACTTTTCAGTGGGAGCTTTTGACAATGATGGTTGGAAGTGATGTGGATTCACCATTTGATGGTGGATGGTCTTTTGCAGTGATTTTTGGTGTCATGGATGGACTCTTGGTTTCTACTTTTATGTAGTGATGGTTCATTAGCATCTTTGGTTTCATAAACAGGGGATGGTTTTATTCATATTGATTACATATGTTGATTCTTGGTTAAGGGTGTTATTGTATTATGTCATGGTTTACTCTTGATCATGTGTTAGAGTTTTTGCATGGTACTTGTTCTCTTGAGACTAGGATGTATGCATTGTTGTATGAGATCTCCTAGTAGGAGATGGTTAGATCATGTTGTGATGTTTATGTTCCTAATTCATGATTGGAGCTTTGACAATCATCTTGTGTGGTTCTCTTGGTATTGGGTACATCTATCATTTGCTTGATTACTTCATGATTATGCTATGTTGCATTTGGAGTTTGGCATGGATTGGTTGGTTACAGGTACTCATGGATACTTGGAGACATAGGTGAGGCTAGAGTTCTCTTGTGATTAGAGATATGTATTGAGATGGTCACTCTTGATGAGATTTCAGCAGGAAGTCCGAGGAGCCTACACCTTGGTTGGACGTGAGTTCAATATGGACCTATGAGGAGAGTGTTCTTGGATGAGTCATGATGACTTAGATATCTTGGAGGAGCATTCTCATTCCCCACTCTCGGTCTACTCAGTAGTCTACTTGAGAGGTATCGCCCATTGTTCCTTTCAAGTGTATTATGTTATTCTTTGTCCTCTCACGCATATGGATCTTAAGCTAAGGATATATGGTTTTGGAGGATTCATTTGAGGAGTGTTGGCATGTTTATCTCCTTATGCATTATGAGAAAATTCATTGATGTTGAGTTTAGGAGATGTATTGGGCTTATTTCTTGATATGGGAATGGATATTTAATTTGATCTTCTTTGGCTTGAGAAGCTTACATCCATGTTGATTACATGATACATATGTTTTATCTTGGTGATTGAACGGTTGGGTGTTGTTATGGATTTTATTTTGGGTGTTGAGGAGGAGATCATACTTGACACAGTTGACATTTAGAGGTGTATGTAGAAGTATTTTCCACAGGTATATGATGTGCAATGTTTCTCTCTTTGGTCTTAGTTATCCTCTTGGATGTTTGGTTTCACATTACATTGGTTTTAAGGTTTGGATGGAAACTATTGGAAAGGTTAAGCATAAAAATTTGGTACCTTTACTTGGATAATTTGTTTTCACTTATGTTCTTGGGTGATGACATGGAGTTTTCTTTATCTCTTTCCTTTGTTGACTGTGGAGAACATGGGAGAGCTTTGGAGACTCGTGGTGAGAGTTACTCTTACTGGTTACTCATTTACAGGTTTTGCATATCATTGTGGACGTTTCTTGGTACTACATGATGTTTTTTACACTTTCTATATGATATTATTGGTAGACTTGGTATGCCTTGATATTTTTTCAGATTTGACATTACCCATGCAATGGGAGTTCCTGCATGTGTGTGTTCTTAGTGACAGTTTTGACACATGGAGCCTTTGATTGCAGTCTATGGGTTAGATATGTTGTTGGCATAAGTTCTACTATTATTTTGGATACCTTTGAGGTATGGTAGATTGTATGGATCAACATTTGTTGTGGGTGTTATTTCCGATCTTGTGGGTTTATCAGTTAGATGAGGGCAACCCGGTTTGGTTATTGGTCTAGCTGATGGTTTATCTTCAAAATTATGTTATGAATCTATGGGCCTTGGGGCCCTGAGCCATTGATTTAATTTGACTCTTGACAGGTCTTCAACAAGTGGGAGAATGTCGGGAATAAGGTGTTTCAACCTAAGTCCTAACATTGAATTATTTAATGTATTATTGTATTTATTTGTTTTAATTAATTGCCTACAATGTCATGTCATTAAGTGGGACCCACTAGCTAGGTGGCATCCTCATTGGAGGTGAATTTATGACACATATTCATTACATGTGGAGGTAGGCATCCCATCTTAGAATCATGGACCTAGGACAAGTGGTGTCATCTTATGACATATTCTATGACATGTCATAAGGTATATTTTGAATGGAGAAAGTGTGGTGCCTTAGTGGGGTATGACAAAAGTGTGAAAGAATAAGTGTGATAGTCATGTTTGACTTATTCTTTGTTTGTTGAATGTGTTACATAAGTGTGAAATTTTTTTATGGCACTTGTTATATGGTATTTGTAAGGAATTTGTCATAACACACTATAAGCATGAACTAGGCGCCCAAGCTTGGAGAGAGAAGTTTTGCATGTTATGACAATTGTAAGAGCTGTAAGAGAATGTTGTACAAATTTCCAAATCATGCCTATGGTGTGAGATATTATTGTCACATGGGTTTGGATGCCTAAACTCTTCTAGAAGCCTCTCAAAGCTTGTATCTCCTATAAATAGGATGCCTTGCATTGTAGAATGCATAGTTTGATTGCAGGTATTGAAGTGTTGTTGGATTTCCTCCAGAAGAGCAAGATGTAGTCTCCATGTTAAGGTTGTGATCCTGCATGTGTATTGTAACCTTATTGTTGCAGATTAATACATTGGTTTGATGCCTTAGAGTGTGGGGGTTTTTACCCAAAAGGGTTTTCCCCACGTATATCGTGTTTTATTCTCTTCTTTTTATTTCTTTGCTATTCTTTGTGTTTCTCATTCTTGAAATGTTAATTTACATGTCGTTATGCTACAAAAATTTTCTTAGATATGAAACTACATCAACTTTATAGGAAATTAAACTATGTCTGTTAGCACTTTAAGGTATAGTAGTATGTGCTTGTATCAAGATGATTGAAATCTGATTTATTTTAAGAACCATAAGATACTGAAGGTGCATATTGGATCTTGGAAGGCTTTATGAGTTCATCATTTCCTTTCAAGAGTCAATGCATTGCACTTCTCCTTGCATTTCTACCATCTTTTTAAATTCCTCCATGTTAATTGGTTTATGGTATATGTGTAACTGATTTCCATTGACCAATAGCGTTTGGTTATCACCATCAATGGGCTTGATTTGCACTGCTCCATTTGAAAATACCTCAAAAATTTCATATGGACCCAGCCAATGAGTCCTCAGTTTCCCTTGGTGATCCTTGTATCGGGAATCAAATAATAGCGCCCAATCCCCATTATAGAACTCGCTTTCCTTTTGTGGACACGGAAGAGGTATCCCTTTTCCCCTTGCTTGATTTAGGAATAATTGATGATAAATTAGACTTAACATTGCCTTGATTTAGTGTTGTCAGGTGTTTTACACATCTATAGGTCTTGAACCCTTGCAAATGCATTTATCGATGTCTTGTAAAGGTGTTGTAAAAGAATTTCACACTTCTCTAGACTTAATGGACCTATTCTTCCCCTAATTCAATGTTATGAAATGTATTTAATTACATTCTCACATTAATCTAGAAGGCTTGTAAAACAAACTTAGTGTTAATCTAATGTTGTAATGTGTTTTACACATTCACATTAGATGTGTCTTTCTAGGCTATATGGACCTCATTTTAGTATTGTAAAGTATATTTAATCACACTTTCACATTGGACTTTGTGTCACTAGCCCTACTTACCCTTTACATCATCATTAATAGGCCCCTATGGCCCCATATTGTGCATCCCGAGGCATAATTTGATCAAAGACCTAATTAAATCAACATATAAACATGATTTCTTCACTCCCTGACATTCCAATTGGCCAAAGAGCCCCTGTGGGACCAAGTCACCCATCTAGGCGAATTAGTCCCATCCAGTTGGACTAAGTCGCCCAACTTGGCGACTTAGTCCCATTTGGGCTATTTTTGAGGTTCGAGTGAGAAAAAATGGATTTTAAGTTTATTTTTCCTTCATGTCGGCCTTGGGGATCAAATTAACGAGAAAATTACGTGGATTTCCTATAGATACAAGCTTCTAAACCCTAATTCATAACTCAATCATCTTATTCAACATTCATCTTCCATCTCAAGTCAAGTAAGCTAGGGTTTTAGCATTTTAAGTCATCAAGATAGCTTTCTAAGGCATTCAAGGGAAGATTCTTCATCTATTGCTGTAGAAATTCAAGATCAATCATCATGGAAAGTTTCTAATCCATTCATTTCATGTTCATGCTTCATTTTATTTCTCCATTTGGTTTAATAACCTAAAAATGGGTTTTACCAAGGCAACCCCCATGCCCTAACATTCAACATTTTTCTCTCTTTCTTTATGTGTTTGTAGATTTAGGTATATTGTGGACTTGAAAATCATTGAAGAATAGGTTGAAGACTTATTGGAGTCATCTTCCTCCTTGCAAGGTCAAAATATCCACAAAAAATCACTTATAGAGGCAAAAATCAGAGTTTCAGAGGCAAACACCTGTCAGAAACCAGAGTGCAGACCAAGGGCTTTCGTTTCCACTTTCAAATTTTCAAAAATTCAGAAGTAGACTAAGTCACCAATAGTGGTGACTTAGTCCCACTGCACATGTTTTTTAGAGTTTTCTGTAGATTTGGATACCCATTTGGTTGAAACGGGCTTCAAAATAGTTTTCCAAATCTGGGACTCAGTCATCCAGAATGGTGTAAGTGTCCCAATAGGCCAAATTTTCAAGATCAACAACATTTACAATCTCCATTCTAGTCTACAACACATTTCCAAGTGCATGCTTTCTTTTTTATTTCCTTGCTCTATTTCAATTGCATTTCTATTCATCTTTCTAGGTGCTTTTGCATACTATGCTATGTTTTCAAACAAGGTGCATTTCTTTAGTTTTCATTTAATAATCAATACATTTTACCTATTTTATGCATTTAGATCACTTCATTTAGAAATATTTCATTCATATTTGTATTAATTTTGAATGAGGACATTACACATTTTGGCCTACCTCTCTCCTTTTAGGTGAAAAACCCTAGAAGTGCTAGAGAACTGTGGGTACCAAAATCTTTGTCCACACCTTTATATGCTTTTCATGCCAAACCTTTTGTTGTTGTTGCACTTAGTTTGGTGGATAGCATCTAGACAAAGTTCATCCAACTCACTAAGTTGTAAGTTTCTTTCAACTTGGGCTCATTTGAGATCTAAACCTAACTCCATTGTTGTTTGCAAGGTTTGGAGTTCAAATTCAAGGGGTAAGAGAGGTTTCTTCCCAAAAACTAACTCGTAAGGACTAAAACCGGTGGTTGATTTCCAAGTTGTGTTATAAGCCCAAACGGATTCAGGTAGTTTCCTAGCCTAGTCTTTTCTTCCTGATGAAACTGTTTTTGTCAGAATGTTCTCTAGCTCCCTGTTAGTGACTTCCACCTATCCATTTGCTTGAGGGTGATAGGGTGATGAGTTCTTATGACTTACTTGGAAATGATCAGTGAAAGCTAACAAAACCTTAGACATAAACTAGGGTCCCTGACCTGTGACAATTGTCTTAGGGGCTCCAAATTTGAGTAAAATTTTATTATACAGGAAATCAACTACCTATTCTTCCCTAGCAACTCATAGAGCTTGAAATTTTTCCCATTTAGTCAAATAGTTGGTACAAACCAAAATTTACTCTTTTCCTTGTGAAGGAGGGTCTATAGGACCGATAAAATTCATTCCCCATTTTGCAAATGGTTCAAGGACTACCTGGGGTTATAGAGGCATTTCATTGGATGCAATAGGTCTCCCTACCCTTTGGCATTCATCACATCGATGAACATATTTCTTGACATCTTTATGCATAGAGGGCCAGTAATACCCTGCACCCATAATCTTATGGGACGTCCTCTTGACAAAATAATGACCTCCAGAAAGATCATCATGGCAAGCTCTAAGGATGTTATAGGTCTCATCTTACCTAACACAACGTCGTAAAACCATGTCAAGACTGCATCGAAATAGTATTCCATTAATCTATTTGAATGGAACACTTTCTCAAATGAGGTGTTTCTTTTGTTTTCATTTGGTGAAAATTATGTAATTACCTTTTCAATAGATTACACAACCTAGATTTCAACCACAGTTGTGTGAGATATAATCTCTCCTCTCATAAAGGGGAGGCACCCTTCTTACTGCTAACAAAAGCTAAGGTAAAACTAATTAAGTATTTACAAAATGTACGCTACACTTACGAAATTGGGGGGTATGTCACATTCATGCTTCTCTCTTTTTTCAGAGAAGATGTTTTACAATGCTTCACAGTTGATAGTTCTAATTAAAAATAACTTTAAACTAAAAACAAGCAGTAATGCCAATACCTCTATCTTGTCAAAGCAAAGCGTAGATATACCAAGTATGATAATAATACCAATAAAATGAGAAAGGAAAGCTCATGAAGGAACAAAGTTGTTCTATAGCTTTTTTACTGATAGATCTGTGAGAGATGTATTGATTGTCGTATTAGAAGCACAAATTCTTATAGATACAACAATTCCACGAACAACATGAACAATTAAAAGCACAAAGTCTTGTAGATCATTCAACAATTTTTACTCAAACATAAATGTAAATTCAAATAAAGAATGTAACACAAAGTTTACATAAATTTATTTGAAGCCCTTCAGATCTCATCTACTAATCACTACCAATACGATCAATCCACAAGATTGATTCCAACACAAAGTCTAGTATGTTCTCTTCTTTATTGATCAGATTTTCATTCGCAAACATGAACACAAAGTTTCAAAAATATGCTTCAAAAAGGGCAGCACTTCGTTGCAAAATACTAAAGGTCAAAATTACAATAGAAATCCCTCTTATTTATAAGAGAGAAGGAAGAGCAAATCTAGGAAATTAGTTGAGTAAAATTAGGAAAGTTAAGTGAGTTAACTTAGGAAAATCTCACCTAACTTTGACTTAGTCAAGAATGTAATCCATCTTTGTGAAACTACATCTTAGATTTTTAATGTAATTACATTTGCTAAAGACACATTTAAGATGTCAAAAACTATTTACAAGATGCATAAAGGGAAGCATCAAAATATTCAACACTAGAGATCAAGAGTCTTCATGGTTCCTTGTTTTGGGTGCGGAAGTCTTCATACTTCTTCTTGGTCTCCTGGAGGAATGCATCATCTGGACCGACTGTGTAATCTACAAGGGTGTGAACTCTTGTGATCAACTTTCTGGTAGATGAATGAATTTTCTTGCACCTGTGAAGTTGCGTCTTGAGACTATCAATAGTCAGTTGTGTATCACAAATGACATGCATTGAGGCTTTGGAAAAGCTGGCATCCTCCACTTACTACATGATGGCTTCTTTGTAGATTTGGGATAGTTCACTAGATCAAAAGATGTCACCTACAAGATCACTTGATGAAATATGGATAGAAATGACAAGGATGGTGAATCAACAAGTGTTAGCAAAAAAATCAACATTGGGAAGCGTGAAGCAAGAAAACAATGTTGAGCAAGTGTGAAACCAACAATTAGGCACAAAAAATAGAGCAAGAGCGAAGAAATGATGTTTGAAGCAAAAAAAGAGTGATTTGGAAATGTCTAAGGAAAAAACTGCCAAATGTGTAGGAGTGTTGAAAATCAACGCCCTTAGATGTGGGAAGATTTGCATTTCATGCACAAGTGCTGAAAAACAACAATCTGACATGTTTTGGAAGGAAATTGTATTTTGTGTAAAAGCGCTAAAAAACAACACTTCAACATATCACATGTCAAAGCAATAAAAAATAGTGCTTCTGCATGAAATATGTAAGGGCGCTAAAAATTAGAGCTTTTACATGTGACTCGAGTTTTGAGATGTAGAAGCACTTAAAAACCCCGCTCCTACATGTGCCAGAAAATGACTAAGGTATGAAATATGTAAGAGCGCTAAAAATCAAAGCTTTTACATGTGACTTGAGTTTTGAGATGTAGAAGTGCTAAAAAACCCTACTCCTACATGTGCCAGAAAATGACTAAGGCATGAAATATGTAAGAGTGCTAAAAATCAACGCTTGTGCACAAAAGACTGAAATTGAACAAAAATGCACAAGCGTTGATTTTTAGCATTTGTGCACAAAAGACTGAATTTGAACAAAAATGCACAAGCGTTGATTTTTAGCGCTTGTGCACTTTAAGGACTTAGAAAATTTTCAAACTCAACATGTAGGAGCACAAAAAATCAGCGCTCCTACACTTTTTCCAATTTTCACAACTCTCAAAGGCTGGAAGTTGACGAAGATGCTTGTTTCAAAGCTCTTCAAAAGACGGATGGGGGAGGACACTCAAACAGACTGTTTGACATTTTGGAACACACTTCGAGGTGGATTGAAATTTTCCTCATTTTGCATGCTTGAACATCATGAACCTATGAAATAGACAAGTTTTGTAGGGGGGTTATCTGTGAATCGAGCATTGCTAGATTCTACGATAACAATTTTGATGTGAAATCAGGTGGTAACTTTGAGGTGGCCAAGTAATTAGCGATATCAGCAAACTAAGGAGTTTTAATGGAGATGGAAAATAAATTTTCATCTGGGAATTCATCCTACACCGGAGCACAATCTCCATCATCTTGTTTAAGCTGAGATAAGATATCTGCAACTACATTGAACTTCCTTGGTTTGTCAATAATTGTTATGTTGAATTCCTGGCGAAGTAATAACCACCTGATTATCCTTCCATTTCTACTGATTTGTTCATCAGGTATTTGATAGTTGAATGATCTGTGTACACCATTACTTTGTACCCCATAATATAATGTTGAAATTTCTTAATTGCATGGACTACAACTAGAAATTCCTTCTCTGTGGTGGTATAATTTCATTTAGTAGGGGTCAAATTTTTACTGATAAAATAAATGGCATATTTTCCCCCATTCTCATCCTCCTCTCCTAAAACCGCTCCAATATCATCATCAGAAGCATCAACATAGATGTGGAACGAGAGGTTCCAATTAGGTCGACATAGGACAGGAGCAGAGATGAGTTTCTCCTTAATGATTTCAAATGATGATTCACACTCAAGTGTCCAAACAAACTCTACATCTTTTGGAGGAGGGAAAACATAGGGGCTGCAATCTTGCTAAAATTTTCTATGAATTTGCGATAGTATCCAGCATGCCCTAAGAAGCTTCTAACATCAGTTTGGGTCTTTGGAGTAACAAGTTGTTGTATCACTTCAATTTTCTTAGGGTCAAATTTTATTCCTTCTGCTAAAATGTGGTGTCCCAGTACTATCCCTTGTTCTACCATTATTAGACATTTTTCATGGCTTAGGGACAAATGATGGTCCTCACATTGCTTTCATACTTTGTATAGAATTTGAAGAGCTTCATCAAAAGTTGACCCATACACAGTGAAGTCGTCCATGTAAACTTCGATACAATCATTCACTAACTCAACAAATATGGCTAGGATAGCTCTCTGAAATGTTGCAGGAGCATTGCATAGCCCAAAAGGAAGAACTCGATATGCAAATGTTCCCCAGGGATAAGTAAAAGTCATTTTATCTTGGTCTTTTTCTACTACTTGTATCTGGTTGTATCCATTGAATCCGTCCAGGAATGAGAAATACTTCTCCCAACCAAATTATCCAAGACCTGGTCTACAAATGGTAGGGGAAAGTAATCTCTATGGGTTGCTTTGTTAAGTTCCCTATACAGTCAATGCACACTCTCCACTTCCCATTTTTCTTTGGGACCACAACTAAAGGTGAAACCCATTTGCTGTTGAAAATGGGATAGATAAATCCCACTTGCAAGAGTTTCTCAATTTTAGTTCTAACAATGTCTTTTAAGGCAAGATTGAGTCTCTGTTGTGGTTGGCGAACATGTCAAACA
Organism: Sequoia sempervirens; assembly: GCA_007258455.2. Classification (NCBI taxonomy): domain Eukaryota; kingdom Viridiplantae; phylum Streptophyta; class Pinopsida; order Cupressales; family Cupressaceae; genus Sequoia; species Sequoia sempervirens. The sequence continues at coordinate 245,113,953 of VDFB02379711.1, forward strand.
TCCTCGGTATAGATGTGATGAGTACAAACACTTGGGTGTATTCCTCTCATATCTATGTAGTCCCAAGCAAAAGATTTAAATCTATTTACCAGGATATCAAACAATTTGCACTCTTCTGGTTCTATCAACCAACTATTAATATTCAAAGTTTTCCCTGGCAGCAACATGATAGTTTTGACACTTAGATGGTTGGAGGTGACTGTATATATTGGTCTTGTCAAAGTGTTAAGAGGACAACTATGTTGTATGGTTCTATGGAGTTCGGAAATTTATTCAAAGAAATGATCTATTTTTGGAATGATATTAACCAAAGGACAAGGTAATCCCATGAAGTTGGTATTATCGAATTCAATGTGGTCTACGTTGATTGGTTGTCCTAGAATCTCTTCTACATCCAACATCTCTTCATTGCTTGAGTCCATGGTAATATTCTCCATATTTTTTTCGAGTTCATCCTCCAATTCTTCACCATGTTGTTTGATGACAACCATAGCAAGTGAAGCTAGATTCTCTTGTCCGTTGGGACCTTCTGGTTCATCAACCCATACTTGATTATATTCAGCAGGATTAGCGGGAGGATACATGAATAAATGTTTGTTGTTGGAACCATGTGAAATGGTCATTCCTCCCTCTCTACAATCAATCTTGGCTGCAATAGTAGCTAGCCATGGTCTTCCTAGGATTATCAAATAATTGTCTTTTGGTGTGATGGAATAAATTATTTGAAAGTCCACTAGATATTCCCAACTGTCAACCTTAACAAGAACATTTTCTATGACACCCTTGGGAATAGCTATGGATTGGTTTTCCATTTGCAACACTGTAGTCGTGGGACATAAATCAGTGAGTCTTAATGTTTCCATCACATCGACAATCATTACATTAATGGCTGTTCTTAAGTCCACAAGTGCGTTAGGTATTCCTACCTCATTGATCGTTATTGTTATAAGTGGACTGCTTGGGTCATCATATTTTGGAGTCGTGGTCATTCCAACCAAAAAGTTAGCTAGATTTAATTGTTTATGTGAACAATATTTATTCATTTTGGTTTCCTTCCTGAAGTTTTAATGCATAATTGTTTGATCAGTTGGTTTAATTCAGGAATCTCTTTTATTTCTTGTAACAAAGGGACCTCAATTTGCAGTTGTTTAATCTCTTATATCAGCGTAGTTTCGGTGGACAAGGACATTTTCGGAGGATTTTTCAAAGTGGTTGGTTTCAGACGCTCCAGAAAAGGCACTTAATTTTTCTCTTTAGAGGTGGAGTCTTTCTTTAAAGGATTAGTTGGAGACTAACCACCCTCCTCCTAAGGTGTTTTAGAAGTTCCAGCTAAAGACGACAAAAGGGTCTTGTCTTGGGTACTTACTAGGTTTTGCTCTACGGATGTGGAAGTTGTCTTAGTCATCTCAATAGATTCCTTAATGGGTTCATCTAGGATCTCAACTATGGTCAGCTGTTGGAGTGTTTTTCCTCACCTTAACTGCAAATTTCCACAATGGATAGCATTAAGTCCAGTAAAATTTTCCTGTTTCGTAGAATACACCAGAGTATTCTGATGATTATTCTTTGGATTAGGAACAGGTTGTGCTAGAATTTGTGGTTGGTTGACTTGTTTGTTTTTTGAGGATTCTGAGGAGCTAGTAAAATATTCTGTCGTTGATTAGGCATCCTTCTTGGGCAATTATAAAACTGGTTTTGAGGTTGATTCAATTGAGGAGCAGGGTTCTGAGGATACTATTGTTGTTGAGCCTGGTTTGGCCATTAGGGATTTCCCCAGGACTAATTTTCCCATTCAGGTGGTCCCCAAGGGTAATATCCCCAATTAGGTGGTGCTTGAGGTGGTACTTGAGGCTAGGGTGCTGCCCATTGATTATTATTCTAGTTATTTTGAGGCCTCTAGGAAGGATTTGAGTTTTAACCATAAGAAAAATTTCCTCCTGGTTGTTGATTCACAAGGTTAATCTCTTCTTAAACCTAACCTGTCCTTTTCTTGGAATTCTTGATTGCATTAAGGAGCTCACATTGATCAATAGCATGACTCTTCTCACAAACTTAACAAACATCAACTTTGTCCAAAGGGAATTCTCTTAACATGTGTTTGTTTCAGCACCTAGGATAGCAGATGGATAAGGTCTCAGGATTATGTGTTTTAGCTTGTATTCCATCCAATGTGGTATTTAACTGAATGAGAATCTCTAAAAAGAGTAGACTTGCAAATACCTCCTTGAGTTCGAGAGAAATTCCTGGCATAATTCAGTGATATCATTGAGTCCTTTGAGAAATATGGTCTTCAGAATCTCTAGACTTATGACTTCTCCGCCACATTGTTTAGATAAGAAGATGAACCTATCTAAGTAATCTTCTAGGCTTTCCTCTTCGTTTTGCCTTAGTTTAAACAATTCTTCTTTCCTATCGTTGACTCTACATTAACTCTAATATTTATCCAAAAAAGAAGACTCCATGTCATCCCAAGAGGTTATCGACCCTAAAGCTAACCCCATGAGCCAACACATTGTTGCATCTTTTAGGGTGGAGGGAAAAAGTTTCAGTTTCTGATTATCATTCTTGTAATCATATGTCTAACACATGACTTTAAACTTAAATAGAAATTGGTCAGGGTCATTGAAAGATAAACCTCTGAAGGTTGGCAAGAAGGCTGGTGAAATATATTTCATAGGAATCTCATCATCTGCATCGATAGCAATAGGATAAGTGAATGTGTGCGTTCCCAGTGTCGGGTCAACGACATTTCTATAGTCACCCATGATGTTGAAAGGAATGTGTTCCTCTTCATAAGTTTGCTCGAATGGCTGAGGCTCAAGGGTATGCAAAGGAATACTCTCCTCAACAAATGTTTGTTCTACTAGGTGACTTTCTAGGGTAGACAAGGTCTCAAGTTGACCCTGCTCAATCAATTCTTCAATAAGTTCTTTGGATGAGACTTCTTCCTCCCTACTTATGGTTGGAACATCTTTTTTTTTGGGGGGGGGGTGTTTGGTACAAATCTTTTGTGAGGGCCTCATTTTCTAACCATGCAGAAAAGAAGTCTGGCTACTATTTTTGTTCCTAAAAGAGGTATTTAAGCAATCTCCTACTAACACTAGAAAAGGAAGGGTTCCCCAGCAACAACACCAAAAAGTGACATGTTGTCATTAGGTCCTATTGCTTTAGTTGAAAAATGTATCAAATGTATTGACCGGGTAGTGTTCGGAGGCTATATGCAATAGGAAACATCTTGACTAACTCTCTCAGATTTTCTAAATGTTTGGAATAGTTAAAAACAAAACTTAAACTAAAGAGGCCACTAAACTAGAAAGCATAAAGTTTTCTAAACTAGAAAGCAGGAAATTATTCACCTAGAAATCATAAGTTGACTAAATTAGAAAGCATGAAATGTTTAAACTAGAAAGCATAAATGATTAAGCTAGAAAGCATGAAAATTACTTGAAAAGAAGTACTTGCAATAAAACTATAAGTTGAAATGAAAACAATTTTTAACTAACATTTAGTTGTTAACATAAAACATACTTAACAACCAGAGTGGGTGCTCCGAAACTTTAGATGAATAAAACTAAAGATTACAAACTCAAACTATAACCTATAGGAATAACTTAACAGAGCTCGACACATACAAATTACATTCACTCACACTTATCATGTATGAAATAAAAACAACAAAATTGAAGATGAAAATACTTATCTATGTATTCTATGATCCCCTCGAGTGGCTAGCTCTCAAGTGCTACTATGCTTAACTCAGATCACATACACTTTGTATCTTCGAAATTAATCCATCCAAAGATAATTCCATTGCACAATACTAACTCAGAATGAGACATACAAAGCTTATTTTATTTATATCAAAAGTATAACTTAGAAACATAGTTTTTAAGAACACATTATGATAGCATAATGATATCCAATAACATTATTTTTGGAGATTACATATTTATACAAAAAATGCTAACAAAATCCTATAATTTAGATGGTGAAGATCACCACTGAAAAAGTCTTCAATAGATTTCAACTAACTAACGGACTTAGGTCCATAACATAAAGCATTAAAAAGACTCAGAGTGAGCCATAAAGTCTTGAAAAAGAAAATAACAAAAAACATTTAGAAGACTCGGTCCACCATGCACTTCCTAAAATTTTGACGCCTAGACTTTCGACGCTTGTCTTTAACTGTATTGAAGTCTACTTTAAATCCACTTGGCTGAGCATAATGACCAACTATGCATAATAACTTGTACAATACTAAAAAACTATACCATTATGTTAGTGCTGGTCAACTTATTTCATTTAATTTTAGGAAATAAAGATTAAACATTTTTTCACAAAAAGCAAGCAATTACTAATCCTAAAGATAAATAATTAGCAGGATAAAAGTGACTAGGATAAATAAGGAAGGGTATTTGGCTTATTATATTATGAGGTAAATTTTACCTCATCACCATGATCACATGTAATATAGGATAAGTTTGCTAAGTGAATCTCATGGAACCTTACTACCCCAAGGACAATCCTCTTCCTATAGTTATTAATACTTCCTCTTCATAAGGCTCATGTACTTTTATTGATATTTTCTCTTTTGATGCCTCTAGTGACTCTTCTTGACATGATCATAAGCTCATCTCTTATGATTACTAAATTTTATCCTCAAGCTTCTTGTGACTTATGACTCAAGCATAGAGTCATGCATCCTCTTTAGCATCATCATTTGTGGACTTAGGTTCACTTAACATGCAAAAAAAAAAACTCATGCATCCACATGCAACATTATCATCACACATCTAGATATAATTATAGTGTGTCATTATACATTACTTCTCATGTGCATATTGTGGCTCTACACATGGCTACACATGTAGGTGCCAAATCAAACTATGTGTATGTGACACATAGAACATCAACATTCACATGATATGCTACAATACTTATGCACTATTTAGTGGCCTTTGTGCTACAAACATAATCACACAACTAACACCTTGATGTGATGTTGAAGTATGCATATGACGCAAGGCAAGATTTGTCACATATTTTGTAATACAACTAGCACAATACATGTTTGACATTTTTCATCACCCTACCTGCATAATGAGTGCACTATACACGTGTGACACTTGTCAGCATATTTATGAAGCCTAGTTGATGGCCTACTTGTAAAAATACAATCCTTGTGCATTCTATAAAATATAAAAGGCACATCGAATTCTCATCTTACCTTGCTATAAATTCATCTTGTTCATTCTTGAACATACGTGCCATATTTTCCATAATCCTTCTACATCTAAGTGTATTTTGTTTGTATATGTGTTTTCCTTAATGCATTATACAATCTTGTTGCATTACTAGCTAATCTACAAGAGCATCGCCTATTCACCTCAGAATCATATCAATGGTATCAAAGTTAAAGCTCTTCTTTCTTGCTAGCGCAAAAATTCACACAACAACCAAGGGAACTTAGTACACTTGGTTAAAAATGTGAAAGTATAGATGAACATCAAAGAAAAAGGGTTGATGGATGCACTCCTAAAGTATCAACTAACATTCAATGGATACTCAATATTGCTTTGCAGACATAGTGCCAAGGGCTCTTTGGATAATTTTGCAACTTTATAAACTACCTTGGACCAATGCTACAAAACTCTACACAACTTGTGGGTAAGTGCAAGAAGTTGGGTCCATTTTTAGAAAAAAAATGTGGAGGTGTTTTTCCTAAAAATCAAAGTTTGTCATACTTATAATAAAAATTTGAAGCACTTACATAGAATCTTTAAAAAGTCCAATAATATGAATTGTAGGATTTTGAGTCTAGTTTTCAAATATATAATTTATTCTAATACCTAGATGATACAAATTAATTTTGTACAGGATGTACAAAAATCATTGTTTTAAAGTCAATTTTATAGGGTCATAACATGCATTGTATGACAAGCATAATTTGACCTAAATAAGAATAATTTTTTGATTCCTTTTGGGGAATGATGTGTATTATAGTGAAGTTTGATAAGAATATTATATTTTTACTTAATTTTTTAGTGGCCTTAATTGTTATTTTTGAAAACCCCTCGTGTACGACAAACATAATTTGAGCCAAACTAATCATAAAATATTTTTTCATTATGTAAAAAATGATGTCTAGATTGATTCAATGACTTTTTTTTTTAACTTTTCAAATTAAAAGTTATTAAAAAATATGAATACATGATATTTCAAGTTTATGGAACAATTTCCTCATAAATTAATTAATAAATAGAAAAACAAGTCTAATCATAATTTTTTTATATATTTCAAAACTAGACATCGTCATCTATAACAAATTTTAATTTTGTCATTTAAGAAAAAAAAAGTCAACTAGATATTGGTAAAGTCAAATTTCTCTTGTTTTCATGGCATTGTACTTGTAGGTCCAAGACCAAGGGTTGTGTTTCCAAGCCTAAAACAAAATCAAAACTATGGGTTTCAAATTTTATGAAATGCATACCCACTCCACAATGCATACATGTTCTAAAAAGGAGCGGGAATATGATGTAAACAAAAACAGGTACCCATTTCATATGGGTAGAAATTTAGGTTCAAGAGCTCAATCCTAATAGGGTACCCATTTTTTATGAAATTGACACCTATTCTTGTTGAGATTTTTTTCAAGGCCGACACTTCCACTAAAAATGGACCCATTAGCTTGCACTCACCCTTGTGTAACATTAAAATCATTTCATATTTCAAGTTAACTTGAATATTTAGGTATGTTCAAAGGAAAAATTGACACCTTAATGCTAGATGTCTAGATTCAATAACTCAAAGTATAATTCTCCCTCAATAGCTTCATTGATGTTGAGAAGATCTTTGGAACACTACAAATGCCCATTTTAGTCTCAAACTAGTGGCAAGCACTCAACAAACAAGATGATTGAAATAACTAGCCAATTCTAGTCTAGAATGACTTTCTTAACTATTTGTAAGAGGAATTTTATCATCACAAGCATTTTGAGGATGAGAATACATAATTTCTAGTTACTATGTTAATGCAAGAATTAATTTGTGAAAGAATACACCAATGAGTACAATGAATTTTCAACATGCTTGTATGACGACATTTCTAAGCAACATATATTTCTTAAATACATTAGTAGATCATCACCTTCCATCTATGCTAAAATGAAGTTCTTAACCTTACATTAGGTACATACTACACAAGATTGGTGAAAAAAATCTCCACATAGGGCAACTTTTAGCCTATTCACATATGATCTTAAAGCTCCCAATATGAGCTAACAAACCTTAATGTAGCTATAAAATTCATAATTAAAAATGCGACAAATCATATTCTTCAACATAGAGCCACAATGCTTACCAACCTTGCTCTTCCTAGAAGTCCTTTTGCTTGCCATTCCTATAAACAATAAAACAAGATCTCTTGCATCTATACCACCGACCAACACAAATGCCAAGCACCATGTTCTAGCTCTCCCCAAGAGTCTAGACTCTCCTAAATAGACTCTCCACACAAACAACACACTAATTAACTTCTCACAAAGATCTTTACTTTGCTAGGGCTACCAATCTACTATGTCCAAAGAGATAACATCATTAAAACAAATATTTCTATCACTCATGTAATCATTCCTAGAGAAAAAAAAATCAAATATTGTTGCCACCCTTACCATACCAAAGATATTATATGCTTATGTCACACTTCTACCATTAGAAGCACAAAACAAGCTTGCCTTGCCTAACATCTTAAGACAGTTTAAAGCTTAAATGATCAATAAGATCCTTCCATGAGTTAGGATTTTGATTGTATACAAGGCTCTTGAGATATACCAATGTTTGCTAGATAATCAATAACCAAATTTAGATTCCATTCGCAACGAGAGACTAAATATTTGAAAAATACCTTTTCAAGCCTTCAAACTCTTCTATATTATGATTAACATGGTGATTTATAGTTGATACTTTATTTAGAGCATTGATCACTATCAATTAGTTTCCTTTTGCCATCAACTTATTAAATTTGTGTCTTTTGCTACATCTATATATCCTAGAAATGCCTCACATTTTGCATTAGTATTAGTTTCACATTCACAGAAAAATAAACTACTATACAAATTTTTTTCACTTGAATCTCACAAGAGTAATATTATTCCTTCTCTAACCAAACCCAAAAAGAAAATTTCCTTTTGAAACTCCATCAAAATTTATTTTTACATATCCTTCAAAGAGATAACATCATTTATCATTTCTCAAACTTACCCTCTTACTTATATCTTACATATTTCATGATTATCTATCTCTAATCCCTTGAATAAAAATAAAGAAATTATTTATTCATGATTCATTTATTCAATATATTATATAATTTACAGAGTTACATAAAGTAAATTATAATATATAAATAATTTTTATTTTTTATAATTTTTATACAAACTTATAATTAAATATTATTTTATTAAAAGTTTTAATAAATTAACTTTAGAACTGCATCAAGAAAGAAAAAGAAAATAAATTATTGTCAATAATAAAAAAAACTCTTCAATCTCTTGGTCTGACATTGGCCATCTAATTATCTAAATAATCACCATTGAATTATTGAATTATTGGGGATTGCACATTTTTCAATATCAGTAGTTTCTTTGTATATCAAGAAACCCTTCTCTGTAATCGATAATTAGATGGAACAATCCACCATTAGCAATCCCTGTTGTAAGCTCCAGTTCTGCTGCTAACACTAATGCCTCGTCCTGCACAACCCTTAGTATCGAGGATTTAAAAAATCCTAAACATTTACAAGAAATTTATAAAGCTTTACCTGCGACTTCGACGATCTAAAGACTTCACGAAGTCCTCGTGCTATTCTAGAGACTTCCCCATGTCCCCAACAAGGGGTGTCCCTGAAATGTTCCCTTCATATGTCGAAGACATTTCCCCACGGGGGTGGTAGCAGGGATGTATTCTCCGCATCCCAGGGCATCTCTGTCTCAGAAATAAACTCATTTTGAAAGGGACACGTCTTCGTGAAATTTACTATTCTTTGATTAAATTTCAAATGAAGTCAGGTTATCATTAGATTATATTGAATCTAGACTGATCACAGGGCAATGAGATTTTACTTCCAATGAATATTCACTTTACAAATGCATGGCTTCTGCTTTCAAGAATAATGTTTGAAAAAGAAATGAACATGGAAACAATTATTGTAAATTATAGTTTAAAACCTAAAAACCTACATGATTACACTCAATGAGACCTTGTCAATGACTTTTCATCTCCCCAATTTATACTGCGATGTCAAAATGACAAATTCCGTATCTGAAACATAATATTTGATTTGATAAAGCTTAAAAGCAAAGAATATGATACATTTGTTACCAAGACATGAAAACTGTACCATTTAACAAAGATGATAAACATTCCAAAAAAATTCTTTAACTAAAATTGGGAATCAGAATTAAGAAAATAAAATCCAGATGGTTTAAGCATGGTTGCACTTGTAGTGTCTAGGTCATCGTTAATAAGAATATATTATTTTGATATTTTCAAATTTTCAACTCAGTAGATGGTGTGTTCTATATATGCAAAAAAGTTATAAACGTTTCTACTTCACCTAGTTCCATACTGACACACTGTCAAAATCTCTCTTATCACTGTTTATTGCCTCATCGACTTCCCTGCTTGGTACATTCTCAACCTGTTTTTTCTTTCCACTGTAATTATGAATTCTTCCATTGAAATTGTTGATTAGGTCGACAGTGCCATTGCATTTTCTTGGTGTTTTCGGACCAATTGCCTTCTGTTTATATACAAGCATTCCCGAACTACGTATGAAAAGTTGCTTCTGAGTAGACCGCCCTATTTTGCGTTACAAATTGAACAAATTATTGTGTCTTAAGCAGCCTCATAACTTCGATCTCAATACCTTTGAAAATATGGAATACGATTATACTTTCTATATTCGAAGGAATTTACAAATGCAAAAAACGTCTAATTTTAAAATTTTGGGATTCAATGTGATTTATCTTTAAAGAGGCTCAAAGGAGGAGATGCATTGGGTCATGTAGCAAATGTACTTTTTTATTTGCAGCACAAAACATATTTTTATTTTATCAGGAATGTATGTGACATCTCCCAGTTTTTCTAAAATATTATTTACTGATCAAATATTTTTCAGTGTAATAGTTCTTTTGCCTTGACTGTTCTAAACACTTTTGGAGATTCAATAAATTGTGTTTTCTATTCCTTTCTTGCCAATATGAACTGTAGGGCTTTTTTTAATTATTAAGAGTCTTTTATTTCAGATCTTTTTTAAGGAGTTAGTATTTTCGTGTAAGTAAGTTGTTCTCTTTCTAGGTAGACTGATTGGTAAGTAAAGGGCACATTCTTATGAGGCTGCTTAGCTTATTTTGGTTAGCAGTCACTGTTCAACATTTTAAGGAGCATTTTGTGAAGCGGGTGACCCCATGACTAAGTGGTCAATTTAAATTTAATTTTTCCAATTGTATAATAAATTAAAAGTACTAATAATATTTTGTACAACTAAAATGTAGAAGGAAAAATTACCTCATGTCCCCATGCAGCTGCTTAACTCTATTTTCTGCTTAAATTTAAGCAGCAGGGGTGTTCCCATGCATAAATTTTATTATAAGGAAAGGATAATTTGGATTTTTTTCCTATTTTAATGGAGCAGCTACTGTTTAGGAATTGAAAATAAGCTGTGGAAAAAGAGGGGGGGCTGGAAATAAGCAGCAACTGCATATTGCTAAAAATCCACGTGGCTCCACAAATTTCTTTCCCTCTTTTTTAATATTTGATTTGATTTTTCTTTTTCTAATTTTTTATTGTACAAATTATTATTAATACTATTAATACAAATTTAGGCTGGCTGTTTAAAAATAAGTAGAAAAATTAAGAATTCATGCGGCCATCAGCTCCACGAATAACTCCTAAATAAGTTGAGCAGTGGCTGCTAGCCAAAATAAGCTAAGCAGCCGCATGGGGACATGAGGTTAGTGGGAAAAATCAAAGGCAAATGTTAAAAAAGAGGAAACGAAATTTGTGGAGCCACATGGCATTTTTCTTAATATGCAGTAGCTGCTTATTTTTCAGCCCCTCATTTTTCCATAGCCTATTTTCAATTTTTAAGCAGTTGCTGCTTCACAAAAATAGGGAAGATTCCAAATTATCCTATTCCCATAAATAAAAATTTTCATGGGGACATCTAACTGCTTAATTTTAAGCAGAAGATAGACTTAAGCAGCAGCATGGGGACAGGGGGGAAGGGCTTACCTTGCTTGAGATCTATTATCTCTATATTGGGCTTCTTTTGGTTTCTGTTTTCTTTGGGATTTGGTTTGAATGACAGTTTTTGCCTTACGAAACAGTCAAACATACCAGAAAGGGTAAGCAGCCATTAAAAATGGAGGAGAGCATATTAGGCAATTAGACTTGAGAAAGGGTCAATGTTTCATCTAAAATCCATAATTTCTTTATATTTTAAGGAAATTGAATAGATAATGTATCTTTAGCGGTTCATTTGTCACATTAGGCAGTTTTGGAGACTTCTTTTCTTTATTTCTTTTGTTCTACTGTGCCTAGGGTTGCCTAATCCTAAAATTTCCTCCTTCAGGCGCACATGGCTGTTTTCCCGTTGACCACAAATGGAAGTTAAAAAGGACGGCAAGCAAGTCTAGAAGTGTTTGAACTGTTCATGTGTCTTGTGAGTGTTTCCACATTTTGCTCACATTTCTATCAGAGTATTCGAAACTACAATATTTGGCAAATGTATTTTTTTCACCTAAGAGTTTGATGGATGCCAATATCCCCATGCTCCCATTTTGGCAGGAACTAGGAATGATGCCGGTAAAGGCTGTGAAGTCTACAATTGTATTTGCCTATATACCCCCTAGCCTTCTTTGGCAAACCCAATTCAGGTATATCCTACAAGCACATAACTTCATTTATCCTACAGTCATTACATATGATGAGTCCGAGTTTCTTCAAATCATTTTGTCAAACAGTCCGTATGCTCTCTACTCGTGAATTTCCATTGTGGAGTTTAATTGAACAGCTTGTGAGCATTCTGTGTATAATTTCTTTTGAGTTATAGATACGCATTCCATGAATCCATTGTCAAACAATTGGTGTCGTCCCTCTCCTTTTGATATGTTTAGTCAAATAATTTCAACCTTTTTTAACATTCTTTTTACCATTCAAATTCAACACCATGGATCTGGCTATCATACGGCCCTGTATCAATCAGCAACAAGAAGTTAAGTTACTGTTAAAGCATTGTTTTGTTTCCCAGCTTCGATTTGGAAAGGAAATTAAACTCATACTATAGTTGTAAAATAAATAAGAATTCCTTCCTTATAGGTTGCTTTTCCAACAATTTTGTTGTTGCAATGATAAATTATTCTCACATGTCCGCACGTACATGTTACCTGATAAGAAATAAAATAATTTATCTTCTATACATCTCTTAAATGAAACATCAAGTTAAAAGTGAACATCTTCAAACTTAATTTTCCATGTTCGTTCATCTTCCAACAACTTTCCTGTGAATAAAAGCCATTAGTGATTCAGAGCCCCTCTCAACTTAACTCTGCCTCCTTTGTTCCATCATCAAAATCAGTCTCTCAACCTGCAGCTGTGATGTACAGTTCTAAATGAAAAAAATAAAATAAAATATAACATTTAGGCTACTCAGACGACAAAGACAGAACAATCATAAATATGGAGCTTCCTTGAATTTATAACAGCAAGATTGCATTTAAACTCCATAACTATTAACTCAAAACACTATCTTCCACACTCTGTTTTTGTTTTCTTCTCTTTACATACCATCTCATATAGAGTCGGAGCTCTCTAAGATAGATCAACTAAACCCCAAAATCTGTCCAAAATCCTTCCCTTTATTTTTATTTTTAAAAAATATAAAGATGTTGTGGTGCACGTACCTAAAGCTCTCCACCCAAACAAAACTAACCATCGAAAAAGAAAACTTGATAAAAAAGACATGACACAACTTTGTATGAAGCTTGACACCTTCACAATATTGAATAAAGATGAAATTGTGGGCCTTTCATGTGGCCCGAGACTCTTGCTCTGCATTACTGAAAGGAACTTTGACAGATATCCCTCTTGAAGGTAAAGAGCATCGAGGATCTTGGATAGACTAAGGAAAAAAAATTAAAAACCTGATTGAGTAAATGCATGCATTAAAGTATTTCTTGTCGGCCCTTCGGCCAAGATTACACTTAGGTTGAATCAAAATTCTACTTTATGACATTATATACTCTTTATTAGCTGTGGCCAACTTTGATCCAGAATTGTTCTCTTTGATGAAGGCAATTTGATTGTTCTTAACCTTGAATCTGTTAAACCTTTTCGTGCACCAGCTAGGAGTGGAACATAGGACCATTCATCTGCTGTTGGAGTACTCTACCATTGAGCTACCGACCCACTTGGTGACCAGTCCATTTATGATTCAGCTGTGGCTCAGTTTCCAACACCCCCTTGAGCCACATTCTAGATGCTCAGGGCTCCTAGCCTGGCATTGGCTTTGCTGGTCTTGCTTGGATACCAAATGAAGGTTTTATAGCTGCTGGTCTGGTTCAGATACCAAATGAAGGTTTTATAGAGCAACAACAAAATGATGATATGCAGATCATCTACAATGCAGAAATTGTGAATGGCTCTCCAACAGAATCACAGGGTTAAAAAAAATTCTGCCACTTTCATTGCTATAATTTCCCTGAAGACATTAGACAAGGAAACTGAGTGCCAAAAAACTCATTTCAAAGGTGCTCCCTCTTTCAAGTTCAATGAAATAGTGTTAGAGTTTATAGTAAGGTGAGTGAATTTAGTTTATTTTCTGCTTTGGCAATTTCACGTAGTAGAGATCTCGTTGCCCCTTTCTCTAAAAAGAAGCGTGGTTAAACTCAAAATCGACCCCAGGCTTAAAAGGATTGAAAAGGGTTTGGTTACCACAAGCCTTGTCAAAGTGTTGAAGCCTAAAGAGGTACAAATTTGATCAATATTTAAGGTGAATGGAAACAGATTTCCTTTGGAGGTCTTCCACGAGGAGGTTTCATATACCAAATTGGCACTTGGCTTGGCCATGACCTCAAAAAATACCTTTTATCTTTACTCGCTCTCAAAGTTTACTGTAGTTCTTAATGAAACCTCAATTCAACTGAAAAGTTGATCAACTCGATGAAATCAACATGTACGATAGGCAAGAATAGGTATAACTAGAAACTTCGTAGTTGCATCATGATTCTTGTCGTCTCATTTTCCGTAGTAAGGTTCATAGAACTGAAAAATTATAACGAGCTTTCTTTTCCTTCTGTGTTTAATGACTGATTAAAGAATCTTGTGCCGTTGTCCCGTATGAGGCCCATTTGCACAGGACCAAATTGTGAACTTTTCTTTAGCAAAGTTATTCCACACACTCAACTTGGTTGTCATTGGATAACTAATTATCTTGAATGAGATAAACTTCTACTTCCACGGGTTGTTGCTATCCTGCCACCTCCTGCTCATCCCTTGCCTTTTCCTCCAGATTATTTTCAGATCTCTGCATGATTTTGTTCCAACACTTTGAAACCATTGCTCCATGGCATAGTCTGGACGGTTTAGTCAATTAATTATCAGATTCGGAAGATGTTTTCTCCTTTAAATTGGAAGAAGACACCACTTAAAACATGGAAAATTTTGGAAATCCTCATGTTTACAATCTGGGAAATATACATGCCTTCTCTGAACCATTCTTAATAAGTCCCAAACTAAAGGCTGACATTTACTGTCCAAGCAACCAATGTGCAACAGAAGACTTCATAAATCTCTGGAGAAAAAATGCGGAAATAGATGCACATTTCTAATTCCTAGAAAATCTCGCTTTGAACTACTACTAATCGCCAGTAATACCCGCAAGAACACTGACCATCCTTGACATGATGGTAACAACTTGTGATTCCCGTAACAATCTCTAGTTCAACAATCTTGGAGATGAAGTTGATTGCAGAGTGGCAATCCCCACAAACTTGGAGATTCTTGATAACTCAACAATATAAACACAATGACCAACATCTCATTACGGTGGAAAATAATGTGTCCATTTCCCTCCTCATCCACATCACTCTGAACAATTTTGAGTCGGGGCCATATCCTGCCACTTTTATTTTCTTGAGCTAATAACTCCAACTCTTTGTAGATGCTCTATATTCACCGGTGTGACCTGTCTTGTATGAGGAAAGCATGCACCTGTTTATTAACCTCAATCCAACTACAGCTGGGTGTCTTTTTCACCCCCTTATCTTTCATCATTTTCCATATCTTCTCGGTGTCATCCCACCTGCCAGCTGCAGCATAGATATTTGAGAGGAGCACATAAGGAGAAGGATTGTGGGGATCCATTTCAAAGAGGAAACCCGCCAGACGTTCTCCTAGCTCTATATGATTATGAATTGCACAGGCACCAAGCAAAGATGTCCACAAAGTAGCGTCTGGATTTATTGGCATCTTATTGATAAAGTCTTGAGCTTCATCCAGGTGCCCAGCACGCCCAAGAAGGTCAACCATGCAGCAATAATGCTCCATCGTAGGTTGTATGTGATAAAATTTGCTCAAGCAATCGAAATATTGATAACCCTGTTCCACCAGGCCTGCATGAGAACAGGCAGACAAAACACAAAGTAATGTGACGTGATTTGGACTTATGCAAGACTGTTTCATTTCTTCAAAAAGTTTGAGAGCCTCCTTGCCACGGCCATTAATGGCATATCCAGAAATCATAGATGTCCACGTTGTTACGTCTCGTTCATGCATTTCGTCAAACATTTCCCGGGCTTTCTCTATCCTCCCACATTTTGCATACATATCTATTAGGGAGTTCCCCATAATAACATCCAACTCCAAACCCAATCTACCTATCTTTTCATGTATATCCATTCCCTTTTCCAGGGCAGCTAAATTAGCACATGCCGAAAGAATAGTGGTGAGTGTCTTCTGATCTGGTATCGTACCTGCCGGTTCCATTTGTTCGAAAAGTTTCAGTGCCTCCCATGCTTCGCCATTCTGTACACACCCTTTGATCATCACCGTCCAGGAAAGAACATCTCTTTGCGGCATCTTGTTAAACAGTTTCCTTGCAATCTCTATGCTTCCACAATTTGCATACATGTCTACAAGTGCACTTTCCACAATGATTCCAAACTGAAACCCTCTCCTAATTATGACTCCATGCACCTCCATACCATTCTTTAAAGCTGTCAAATTGGTGCATGCAGGGAGCACGCTAGCCAAGGTTTTGACATCTGCCTTCAGTCCTGCCATTTCCATCTGCCGGAAAATCTCCAATGCTTCTTCATGCTGGCCATTCTGCGCATAGCCTGCAATAGGTAAAAATTTAAGAAACCTTACATCAGAATTTCAATTTTTGTGGGAGTTAACCTGTGAGTATTTTTAGTCATCTCAGATAACCCCATGTCTTTACACTAATAGTATTTTTCTTCCTGTCAGGATAATTATAGACGAGGGAACACACTTAGCACCCAGCATATCTAAACATTTGTTAATGTTTATAATACTAATTAGGGAAGGGAACGTAATTCACCTCTAAGTATTTTTTAGCAAGGGGACGAGCGGTGAAGGCTTAAGGCTTTTCCTCCTCTAGTTAATAGCTAAAATAGCAAACTGGCAAATATTAGCCTAACCTGCAATCATGGCAGTCCAGGAGAACACATCTAGTTGAGGCATTTCATCGAACAATTCACGAGCTTTCACCATATTTCCACATTTCGCATACATGTCTATGAGAGCAGTCTGGATGATAGCATCGCACTGAAATTCACGGCTTAGAATTTGATGGTGGATCTCCAAACCCCGCTCTTGTGACACCAAATTCGAGCAGGCAGGCAGTACAGCGGAAAATGTGAACTGATTGGGCAGAACACCTGAGCTTTGCATTTGGTCAAACAGATCGAGCGCCACCTTGGGTAGTCCCTGCCTGGCATAACCTGCAATCATGACAGTCCAGGATCGCACATCTCGCCGAGGCATTTCGTCGAACACTTTACGAGCATCCCGCAGACTTCCACACTTGACATACATGTTGACAAGCGTGTTGGCCGAGATTCTGTCTGCTGTATATCCAGTTCCATTCTTGTGGACATGGATGAGTTTTGCCAGTGATAAAGCCCTTTTCTGAATGAATACCTGCAAGAGAGAGGCATAGGCTGAGGAGTCTATTTGGTGGCTTCGGAGTCGCAATATAGGAAGCGTCCTCTTCAGACGGTCGGGCTGACACAGTGTTTTGATATGATGGAGAGGAATACTGCTACCATTATTACCTTGAAATTGGTTTTTACGAGTGGGGTTACTTGAACACATTCTAAGCTGCATTTGTAGGATTGGCTCAACAGATAGCACCACGAGCTGCTTCTTATGGCCATTGCAAACCATACCGTTTTTTATTACAGTTGAATCTTTTGGCAAGCTAAGTGTTGTTCAGGAACTTCTGACCTGGTGGTTCCATCCGGTGACAGAAAATTATGCTCTTAACAAAGTTCTACAGTGTATCCTTTAGAGTATTGGACTTCATGATCCTTGTGTCAATGATAACATAAGAGTTCATTGGTTAGGAACGAATATAGTTTGTCTCTTTGTGACTAGGAAATTTAAAACATTTAATTTTTATAATTTTTAAATGAAAAAACAAATCTTTTAGGTTGGATATATCTAATAATTATATATTTTTAAATTGTTTATATGATTATAAAATCTTCTTAATAATTGGAAGACTTGATTTTGGATAACATGTGTATTTCAATATAGTAGAATGTTTATGTCAATGGAGTTCACAAAGGAAGTGGCCTTCCTGGCCTTCCTCCTAACATAATAGTTGATTGGTTGCCTCATTTTTCTGTTTGTCTAGTTGAAAAAAAAGAATCATTTCTACAACTTCAAAAACGACTTTCCCCATTCGTACTAACCTTTCTAAAAAGTTCCTATACCATGATCCTCATACGAATAGAGATGATTTCACAATGGAAGTAGCCCTCATATTAACATAACAATTGATTGGTTGTGGATGAATGTGTTGGTTGAAAGGTTTTGTTTGTGACAACATATATATTTCAATATACCATAATCGTCATGCCAATAGGGATGATGTCACAATGGAAGTGATCCTAAAGAATATTCATTCCTACTAACTTAAAAAATGTCTTTACCAACTTAAAAAGTGTCTATACCATGATCCTTATACCAATAAAGATGATGTCATAATGGAAGTAGCCCTCCTATTAACACAATGATTGATTGGTTGCAGAGGAATGTGTTGGTTGAAAAGTTTGGTTTGTGACACCATATATATTCCAACATATTGTGATCCTTATACCAATAACACAATGGAAGTGACCCTCCTATTAACATAATAATTGATTGTCATCCCTACAGAAAGTGACCCTTTCATTAACTTAGAGGTTGATTGACTCTGGATTAATATACTTTCTTGCTCAACCTTCTCTTTCCTCTTGTATAGTCAAAAATCTAAAAAAAGTCATATACCACTTAAATTATGTCTTTAAATTATTTCGATGCCAATAAACTTCTCATTTCCATCTTAGCAAATTGTTAAGTTATCATCAATGATTCATCAATAAAATGTTCTTAAAGGAGAATTGGAATAGAAATCTCGCTTGAGAAATGGGGAAGGTTAAATGGTCAAGTATAAAAGACTAATAAAATTGATTAAAAAAAGTTAAAGTTGTTGAACTAAAGAAGAAGGATGGGGTATTAGCTCCTCTCTTCTAAGCCAACAATAAAGGAGGACTTCACCAAGTTGGTTGCTATAATGCCCCACTTGCCACGGGTGTTTTTAATTATAATTATTTTGATCTAGATTGTATTGATTTTTTAATGATGAAATGCATGCATAGTTATTTAATACTTTTGTACATTTCTATTTTTGACACAAATAATTCCTTTTCTACTTTGTTTTGTTTTATGAGTTACACTAATCTCGATTGGCTAAAAAGGGAATTATTATGGAGAAGGGGAGTATCATTTGGTTACATCAAACCAAGGAGAGAGTAAAGAGATCTTGGTGATTAGAGTCAAATGTGTTTAATATTGTGGTATTATGGTAGTTAAGGGGAATTATAAGTTTTGGAATATAATTTTTGTTGTTTACATGATCAAAATTTGTCTTCTATGTAAATTATTATTTATAGGTAAAAGTATAAATATTTTTCACACTCTATAAAGGAATCAACCAACACAAATAAAAATTACTAATTTCAATTGTATAAAAATGGTTTTTATGTTTTGAATTTCAAAATGATGTAAACTAATAAAATGTACAACACTTGATGAAGTTTATTCTTGTAATTTTTTAAATTTTTAAAAAATTGTTTTAATATATTTTTTTAAAATTTAAGATTAGATTTTGAATTGTTAAAAATTTCAGGAAAAAATGGCATTGAGTTGATGTTAAGAAAAAAATAGAGAACAATTTTATTTTCCCCTAATTTTTTTCCCTACTAAATAACTTCAATATCTAGTGCATGGAAAAAAATTTAAAAAATTTATGCATATTTTCCTTGTAAGAACATGTTAAAGTCAAACATACCAGAATTTGATAGTTTTCCTTTGACGTCAACTATTGTCTAAATTTTTTTGTTATTTAAAAAAAAAAATTAAACACTTTTGGAGAGGATTCTCTTCTTTAGTGCACCATATATTTTTCAATTTCTTTTAATATGTTTTAGTATTTTTTAAAATTTCTAATCAGCCTTATTGTTTTATTTTAACAACCTACTTGCATTATTTAAAATAAAAAAAAACACATTAAAACTAATCAAAATATTAAAAAAAAATTATATTTTTGGATTCTTGACTCTAATATCTACAAAAGGGTATTTTTAGTTTTATTAAAAAAATCATTCTAACTAACGAAATATCATAATCAAGTGGAAAGTTTTAGAAATTTTTGAAAAAAATGAGGTGGTTGCCAATAAGGATGCCACATAAACAATTTTGGGTGAAAAACATTGAAAAGATAAAGACTTCGTAGTGTCGTAAATTGTCACCCTTGACAATTTCGCACTATGTTTTGCTCCCGCCTTAAGTGATTGGACCTAATTGTACATCTAATATCCTAAATTATGCTTTCCATGGCCCAATTGGAGATATATCAAGAAAACCCATGTACAAAACCAATGCAAACATTTAATATTTTTCTCCAGACTCTTTACACCCTACAAAATAGGGCTGGGACAAAGTTGCACTTGGTCCCCTTATTTTGCCTCTAAATTTTAATATGTTAGAGTTGGCATTTTATTATTTGAATTTCAAATATCAAATTTTGGCTATCGAGATTTAATCTGCGATAAATTAGATTAATTGCATATAAATACCTAGTCATTTCACCATTTGAAAAGGAACTAGAAAGAATTGGAAAATATTGGTGATCAAGCAATTATTATCAAGTCAAAAGTGGTCAAGAGTAGATCTATTGCAACATCTCAATATTAAAGCATCATGTCAAGTTTATGTGAGTTTGTTCGTGTTTATGTTATCATTTTGTGAGTGAAGACTAACCCTTGTAGGTCTTCAAAGAAAATCAAGCCAAATAACAATCAAGCCTTGAGAATATTTGTATGACATCAGTTCTTCAAGGAAATCAAATTTGAATGGTGAGTTGTAATCCATTGTTGATTCATCATTCATTTACTATTTAGCCTCTATCCCTCAAAAGGATAAGGTCTCTTTCATCAATTTTGCAATTGTGGAGGTGGAAACACCAACACAGGGTTTAACCGAGGCAAGCCCCTATATGGAACAACCCTTCCTCTCTCTTTAAATGTGCAAGTTTTAGATCTAAAGAAGATTGGGAGAAGCTTGAAGACTATTTTCTCATTGTTGCAACGAAGATCTAACGGTGAGACCCGAAAGGAAGAAAGCTTTGATCAAACTCCCAAGGACTGCACGAGGAAAAATTTCAAATTGAGCTGCTTAGACACTAGCACCCTGGGCAACTTAGTCTCACAAATTCAGCTCCAAATTTATATGGGAGGTGCATAGAACTCTGTCCAGTCTATTTCCAAACATCAAATTTGTCTGTGACTTTCCAGATATATTGTTTTTGCATCATTAGCTAGTCAAATCATTGCATTTCACTCCAAAACCCATTCCAATTTTGGTTAAGGGAAGATTGACTCGCCCTTTAGGTTGCAAGTCAGTCTTACACCCTTGTCCAACCCCTCAAATTCAAATGATAAACACATTGGGAAAAACACCCCTTGAAATATTAAAGTAAAAAGAGAGTTCCCTTTTCCCAATTTATCATTTTGGTGAACCCAACCAAAATTTGCAAATTTTCACAAACCCAATGCCAAATCACACATCCAACTTTGTGCAAGCTTCTAATGATAAGAATGATGATGAGGATGGTTTAGATAATATGGTTACTCTAATAAATGTTCAACCTTGTAAGGTCCAAAACACTTTGTTCCCTAACATTGCTTTCACCCATATTGATGCACCTATATATCCGTCTAATAGTCCTCTCTATATCGCCGGATGTATTAAAGTCAAACCTACACCATGAATAATCATTGATCCTATGTGTTTAGAGAATGTGATCACCAATGAATTCTTGTTTGTGCATAAACTTTATCAAGATTCTTATGAACAACTGAAAAATGGTTAAAAACTCATGATGGTTTCGCTCGCCCTATGATAGGTTTGATAACTCTTCCACTTAAAGTTGGACCAAAACAACTAGATGTATCATTCACCATCAACCCGACATCATACCAATTTTGTGTGAAGCTAGGCTATCCATGGCTATGCTCTATAAATTTTGTCTCGTCAGTTATCCACAAGTGCATAAAGTTCCCATTTGAGAATCAAATATTTACAATTCATCATAGTGGGTTTAAACCTTTTGCGTCCCGTGGAAAATTTTAATTGGATTTTTTTGGCCTTAACCTATGGAACCAATTAAGCCTCGTGAGGATTTATTTTTCAAGTCATATCAAAAGTTTAAGGCATTAATAAAATAACAAAATTATCCCTTAGCAATATCCCACCTGAGAATGATTGGTATATGGTTGTTCCTCCCTCCCTATAGGTTGTGGATGAACCCATGTCTGAAGAAAATACCCTTCCATGTAAACAAGGTATGTATACTACAATTCCTCCACCTATATCATACAAAATACCGAGAGACAATCAAATGATTACCTTTGTGCCTTTGAAAGAAAAACAAGTTTATAGACCCAAGGAGACAACAGTTTCCCAACCCCTGGTGGTCCCTTCAGTTCCTCCCCTATGGGATGAAAAGAGATCAATGATGGAGAAACCCACTCTTACTCCACAAATTGAAAATTGTACAAGAAGAAACATAAATGCTAAAGAGTGTAGGAACAAACGTTGTGGAATTGCTCGTCAATTGGGTGAAAAGAATAAAACAATATTTGATGATAAAATACCTACCCAAAAAAATCATGATGAATTACCACCTTCACAAAAATATACAAATGAACCTTACAGTCTCAACCAAAACAAAAAATCAAACAAGAACATATAACTGGCATTATCATTAAACCACCCACAATGATAAACTTGGATGATGATGATGAAAATGCTAAGATTGATGAATAAGTGCATAATGAACTATCTTTGTTGTTCTCAAAGTCTATGGATTTAGATGGGGACAACTGTGATGATCCTCCTAATAAGAGTGATGGACCATGTGTTTAACATGGTGATCCTCCTTGTATGAAACTTGTTGTAGTCCCTTTGGCTAGTTGTCCACCTTCCATATATGATGAGCAAGATTGGGATGCAAACGATTTGCTTTAGATTGGCTCGCATGTGCAGTACCGTTTGTGTTTTCTTTATGTGGTATTTATGTTTGCTTATATGTGTTGTGTTGCTTGACATGTTTATGTTTGTGAGTTTTCTTTGGATGACCCTTGTTGCTCCATTGGCACAAGGATACAAAGAAAACAAAACTATTGTGACATTCATCTATTCGTATATATATTCTTCTTTATGTCATAAAACATTATTTTTTGTCTTGTGTTTTCCTTTTGGGAACGATGCAAAGTGTTGAAACATTTAGGTCTCTTCCATGTTGACCCAAAATTTTTATTTTTCTCTCTGTGTTTCATTCTTTTGTTGTGTTCATAGTTCCATGAGTATCTAGGGGAATGATATCAATTCTGAGCTCACATATATTACTATAGAAAAGATGTATACTGACCTCCGATCCTTGGATCCCTTATGTGTTCATCTTTTGTCTTGATTGTGGCATTGCATTAGGGGCAACCCTTTATTATGAGTTAGCCTTTTTTGGAAACATATAATTGGTATAGGGATTTCCAAGTAATCTCTCAGAGTTATTGGGACTATAACTCTTGGTATGGTTAACAATTGGTACACACCTAGTGAAAATCGATCCTCACTAGTCCATGTGTGTTTATGACTTTGGATACTCTATTTAGAAGGCTTGCCTAGTGAATAGTAGACTTCACTAGCCTGTGATGCCTTTGGTTTTTGATTCACCTAGTAAATATCAGACTTTGTTAACCTGTGAGTCATGAATGCCTTGGGTATGGATCCTAGCATAATGCAACTTGCTAGTTCGTGATTGTTATACCCTTCATTTGCATTTTGTGTTGACATTTTGTATGTTTTATGTTGTCTTGTTGCATTTCATACATGTGTGTTCCTTTTTCCTTATGTTGTCTTGTCATAGGATCTTGAATTTGGGGGCTTGTGCACTCCCCTAGATTCATTTTCATCCAATCTCTTCAATATTTGGACAATCAAATCCCTCTTGACATATTTTTTACTTTATTGTGAGTCTGAGTGTAAGTTCATACTCTCACTAATGTGGGGGCTAAATGTAGCATCGTAAATTGTCACCCTTGACAATTTCACACTATCTTTTGCTCCTCCCTTAAGTGATTGGACTTAATTGTACATCTAATGTCCTAAATTATGCATTCCATGGCTCATTTGGATATTTATCAAGAAAACTCATGTACGAAACCAATGCAAACATTTAATATTTTTCTCTTGACACTTTACACCTCGCAAAATAGGGTTGGGACAAAGTTGCCTTGGGTGACTTGGTCCCTCTATTTTTCCTCCAAATCTTAATATGTCAGAGTTGGCATTTTATTATTTGAATTGCAAATGTCAAATGTTAGCTATCAAGATTTAATTTGCAATAAATTAGATTAATTGCATATAAATACCTAGTCATTTCACCATTTGAAAAGGAACTAGAAAGAATTGGAAAATATTGGCGATCAAAAAATTATTATCAAATCAAGAGCAGTCAAGAGTAGATTTATTGCAACATCTCAATATCAAAGCATCATGTCAAGTTTTATGTGAGTTTGTTCATGTTTATGTTATCATTTTGTTTGTGAGGACTAACCCTTATAGGCATTCAAAGAAAATTAAGCCTTGGGGAGATTTGTATGACTTTATTGCTTCAAGGAAATTAGATTTGAGTGTCGAGTTGCAATCCATTATTGATTCATCATTCATTTTTCATTTAGCCTCTATCCCTCAAAAGGATAAGTATCTACAAGCACATCACAAAATAATATAATAGCTTCTAATTCCTTTTCAAAGCAATACTATTTTCCCTAAATGCAAGTATTCATAATAGACAATTTAAAGCATTCATGAAGAAATCATTCAAAAGCTAAAACAATAAAAGAAGATTATCCTCATGCATATTTTCACTTATCCAATCAATTGACTGCAAATCAGTTTTCCCACAACAACAACTAGCTTATGTTTGATTCCTTTAGCTATTAATCACCCTCTTCTCAAGTTGATATTATACTTCACTCAATATGCTAATACTCTCCCAAATACTCACAACTCTCTCTTTCAAATAGAATAGAATATTGTAGATAAGAATTGTAGAGAATAATGTATAAAATACTGAGCACAATGCATATGGAATGTGTCCAAAATAAGTGAGTTTGCACTACTATTTATATAGAAGCAAAGGGGCTTATCATCCTATAGATTAGGCATGAGTGTTGACAACAATCGCCATGCATAGCTACTCACTCAACTTAGCTAAAAGGTGGCACACAAAGAAGAACATACTCAACAAAATAGTGCTATAGGTCAACTTGTTTTGATGACAACAATATAAGACCATTCCAAATCAACACATGATGAAAAAGGTGTAATTCTAATTGCCTTCACAATGAACATCTACAACAAGTAGGATTCATAAGGTGGTGCCAAATATTTAGCATTAACCTTCTATAGAGTTGGCATAGTTTTTCACTTGTTGAACCAGTCAATAACAAATATATAACACATAACTTATGTCAACTTGGTCCTTGCATGAGTCAATTAATCTCATTTATCAATTTGACCAATTCATTGACCTGTTGTACATACTTTTGCATGCTTCTATTTGTTGTTGCTATTTCACTCAATGACATGGTGTTTAAGAGTTTACTAAGTCCAAAATGTTTCCACATACGACATCGACTAAGTCTCCTTATATTGACTTTAAGACTATGAATTGTTTTGCAAAATATCCATTCTAAATACATGGGCAACAAGAGTAATAATTGGGATTTAAAAGTACAGTCACAAGTATAATATATGTGGCCTTTGATTTAGCTAATAAATCGACCTCAAAGCTTGCTAATGTTAATCAACTTCCAATCAATTGATAATATCTAAATATATATTAATATATATAAAATCACAAACATGCACATATGTATTTATATATATATTTTAATATATATTTATATATAACTTATTCCAACTATGTATGTATACATTTGATATTTAAATCAATACAATCAAGATGTCATTCACATAATAATAATAATAATCATAATATTACTATCAATTGTATACATACACACACACATATATATATTCCTTTATGTACATGTATACGTATGTATACATGTATCGATACATTCGTATGGGCATATCCATTTTCCAACCATATGTGTGTATTGATACATATATACACTTTCGATTACATACTAAAGTCATACACAATTACTATTGCATTAATAAGCACCTAAGTGTGATATATCTATACATATACATATACATGTCGTTAGATCCAACTGATAGTTCCATACATATAAAAAGCTCATCCATAAGTGTGTATAGGTACGTATACCTATGTACACTCATGTGCGCATTCCTCCATGCATATGGTCTATCATTGACATGCATGTGTGTACATATACATACTCCACGTACGTCCTACTCATCAATGCAACCCCAGTAATATAAGAAAGAATCATAAGCTCAAATAGATAGTCATCACCCAATAATGCACTCAATAGTAAACAAGACTCTTACTAATGCAAACATATCAACTAAGGATGACTTACCAACTTCCCACATAATAACTTGACTAAATTATTCTACTGTGGTGTGTGTAAGCTTATATATTTTATGTTACTAGTTACCTGACCAAGATCTTCTCCTGAGTGATACTTCCTCTCCACCTGGAGGAATTGAACATATACTTGCATCCACTAACATATGCTCAAGGTAGTCAACTATTCAACAAAATATGCATTACATATAATACATCTCCAAAGAGAATAACAATTCAATAACCATCCATTTCTCATATTTTCATAACATTAAATGAGATAACATTCACACATAATGCATCAATAACAAAGTGCAAGCACAATTTATTCATCTCCAGAATTCACATTGCACTCATATTTACCCCTACATAGTAATAGTAAATAGTAATTACACAATTGGGGTGTAACATACTCTCCCCTTGTGAATCATTGTCCCCGATGATTTTATGTAGCAACACAAAACAAGCAAACAAACAACATATTGTTTTTAAGCATTCTCAAAAGCATCTAAAACATGAGGAAACTTTTGTGAATCTTAGCATAGTCCTCCCAAGTGGTTGAGTCTTCCGCATACTAGTCCCATTGGAATTTGCATTGCAAAACCTCCATGTTACGCAAGCAAAGCTTACATGTTCCGAGCACCTTGACGGGCTTAAGAGTTACCACTCTGGGGTCTTGTACCTGTAAAGTAGTCCAATCAATCACATGATTATCACCTGGTATATACTTCTTGAGGTAGGATACATGGAAGACATTATGCATTCTGACAAGAGCTGGTGGAAATGCTATTCGATAAGCTACCGGATTCACTTCCTCTAGAATCTCAAAAGGTCCTACATAACACGGGGCTAACTTGGAAGAATTTCCAAATTTAATGGAGCTCTTGTGAGGTTTCACTCTCAACAATACTTTGTCACCTACAGAAAATTTTTGGGGCACTCTATTGGCATCAACATAGCTTTTCTGTCAGTCATTAGCTTCAACCAACCTTTCCTTAACAATCTTAACTTGCTCTTCCATTTCTACCAACATCTCTGGCCCAAGACTTACTATGTCTTCAAGTGTATCCCAACTTATAGGAGTTCAACACTTTCGACCATATAATGCTTCAAAAGGAGCCATTTTTATCGCAAAATGGTAATAATTGTTGTAAGAAAATTATACTAAGGATAAGTAGTCTTCCCACTTGTATTGTTGATCCATGTAATACATTCTAAGTAGGTGTTCCAATACTTGATTCACCCTTTCCATTTTCCCATCTATTTTTGGATGATATGCTGAGCTAATATTCAGTTGAGTCCCTAGTGCATAAAACAAAGTTTACCAAAACCTAGAAGTGACTCATGCATCCCTATTTGAGATTATCTTTTCGGGAATTCCACGTAATCTAAACACTTCTTGCACAAATTTCCTTGTTATGACAAGTTCTCCATCGGTTAGATTCTCGGATATGAAATGTGCTACTTTGGTAAGCTTATCTACAACCACAAGAATGTCATTGTGCTTATTTCTCGACATAGGAAATCCTTGTACAAAGTCCATAATTATGACTTGCCACTTCCTCTCTGGTATATCATGGGGGTATAACAAGCATGCAGGATGATGATGTTCCACTTTCACCCATTGACACTATTACCTATTTTTCACTACGAGCTCAAACAGGTAGAGCTAAATCAAATTCATCATTGATAGGTACATAAATTTTCATGTTTTGCTAATTAAGTATTCATTGATCATCATAGAGATCAATTTACATATGAATCATAGTTTTATTGTGCAAGTATTTGAAACAAAAAAATGAAAATTTGCATAGTAATGCCTTTTATTCATTTTGTAAAAACACTGAATCTCGCACAAGCCGCGAGAGTAACTGAATTTGATTATGACAATCAAAAGATGAATACAAAATTCAAAGGAACAAACTACACTGTTGCAAATAACATAAGCATAAAGGAGATAAGCAATTCATCATTGCCTGTAATGATGAATCACTTTCGTTGGTGCTTCTAGCCGTCGTGTCTCCAAGCAGTTGCAGCCTCGCTTCCTCGCTCCATGAACCTACAAAATTGTAAAGGGAGTGGCGTTAGAGTTATACTCTACGCAATGATGAATTACATTCTGCCTTACACCTATGCTATAGACAGAAATGTAATTTGCATTAAAATAAGCATTCATCAGATGAAAGGATGACAATCAAGAAAAACATAACTCAATGGAAGCTTTCAGCTTCTTTTATTTTACTAATATGTTTGTTTCAATGTGTAGGAACAGGTTCATCATGTTCGAGATCATTTTATCAGATATGTGGAGTAAACAGGCTCCCACAAGGGTTGAGCTCAACATATCAAGGAGGATACACTCTCAAGTTTCATACGTAAGTTCATGAATATTGATAACAGCCATTAAAAGCATCAATGCTGCACTCATCAATTTTATATTCTTTTCAGCTCTGCTTTACATTTTTACATTATATCTAAGTGAAGTATAGAGCCTCTTTGCATTGAAGAGAAACAAAATATTCGAGCATTGCAATGTTTTTATAACTTCAGAAGCATATCATCGTAATCATAATCATGGAGTATAATAGATTTGCAATAATCCAATTCTCTACAAGTTCTTTAACAGAAAGCAACATTTTTGCCTTAATCAACATTTAAGAGGTATGGAAGAAACAAATTCATCAAACATATATGTTTGTTTCAAGTGCCAAATGAGAACATCAGAAGGATCATACTACAGGGTAATGCTTTCATCATATCGTTGTATGCAGTTTATTAAGTCACGAGTCTGGAAAGATAAGCATTCAACTGCTACTGACGGGGTTAAGAGAAAGTTCATATTTAACAATATTCACAGCTAATTTTAAATAGGAAATGATAGTTCCAGCTATTACTAGTCTTTGATATGCTCACAAGGTACAGAGCGATAACAAAAGATATATATGAAGTGTAGTGGAACTTTACTATGCACAGTGAGGCATCAATAAGGAGCATCAAAGGAGCAGCAACCATAAATGAACAGCAACATTGTCATAAGAAATGTTAGCCACATCAAAATCTAGAAGAATAACTGATTATTATCTAGTCAAGGCTGTGAGGTACATCTTTCATCTAAAATGCAGGAGCTAATGCATTCCAGTATGGGGAATGATGAAAGTTATAGCTGAATTAAAGGTCCAACTTTGAGTATATGCAAGGAGGCATCAAAATATCAATGGCAATGATTATGGCTTAGAAAACATTCTATAGGCATGTTTATTTTAAATACCAGATGAGAGATATCAAGATATTAAACATGAAGACTTAACAGAGGTAGTTTGTAGCAGCATCAAGTACAGATTTATAACGGATAGTCATGAATAGAATGCTAATACAGCTGGTAAAAGTTAAATGTTCAAAAGACAGTCATTAAATAATAGATGCATATCTCTTTAAAAAGAACATGATATAGACAGTCAAGATGATGCACAATTAAGTTCCACACAACACAGTGAAAGGGTATAAGAGATTAGTCTTTACTAAGTGACAATGACAAATGAAGCATAAACAATGATACTTATACATTTAAAATGACATGGAGATTATTTGCAACAGAAAAGGAGGTTATAAATTTAAAGTTATCTATGTGAGAATTTTAGCATGGCGGCCAAGAAGATGCAAATAGGTACAAATACAGTGGAAGGAGGATTTTCCAATACCCAGATGGGGTTTTAGTAAGAAGGAAAGAAAAAACTTCTAGTTATTAATTTACCTGTAAGTGGGTCTTGCATAAAAGCTAATATTTCCATAATTTTAAAATACCCAGATCAAAATATGTAAGCTACAACCAGATTCATAAATATGCGTGGATTTTTATCAGTCTCAGCTACAATAGCTTCAATATCATATAGATATGTAGAGCACTCAAAGAATCAATGGTAGAAAAGAGGTATATGCTTGCCACAAATTTCTATGTCAAAAAATACAAGTGAAACCATGTGTGTCTCCTGTAGACTGAGTCTCAAAAGTTTAAAGCCCTAACATTCATGGCGAGCTTGATGGAAACTTAGAAACAATAGAAAAATGAAAAGAAGAATTAGCTTACTTTTGTCACAAGGAGAGGGGCGACCAAGATTAAGGAGAAAAATTGGCCAGAACTCAGCAAAAAAGTGCTCTTTCCAGCTCTCATGGCGGCCAAAGTTAAACCGAGTACCAAGAAAATACAAAGAACAAAGGAAGTAATGGAATTTATTAGAAAGAATGTTCAATATTGTGCTCAGCCGTGGCTATAAAGCCTGTAAATGGCTTAAAAAAAAATGACGAAGTTCTAGATCCATGACAAGAGGAAGAGCTTACCTTGCATTTTGTACAGAAATCTTCAAAAGAATGCATAGGAAATACAGAGAAAATGTTAAGTTCTATCATCAAACCCTCATGGCGGCTCCAATAGCAGACTTGACTTCAAGATACAAGTGAAAAATGCGAAATGATTAGGTTTTTTTTTTCTTTTTCTCTATTCATGGTGACTTCAAATGGAGTTTTTGAAGAATAAAGCGAAATCATGATGTTTTATTGTTTTATTTTATTGCTCATGATTTCAATTTTTGAGTCAAGTCGATTTATGCATGATTGGTCAACCATTTTCAATTAGTCAAATATTTATAATATGCATGGTAAAGGTGGTTAATTATTGTCAAGTGTTTATATTGCATAATGGTCGGTTGATATTTATTTAAGTCAAAATGCAAAATATATGCTAAGTATGACATATGAAGCTGGAGAATATGCTTTATGGATTAGCTTTATCCTTCATATTTATTTGCATAATTCAATGTAAATGAATTAGTTAAATGATGCGTTATAAATCATTTAATTAATTCATCTTTTTCAAATGCAAATAAAGACGTTATTTAAAGCTAAATCACAAATTTACTTCAGTTACATATCAGATTCAACTGAAGACTTAAACGTGAAGATGGAGTTCCAATGTGCATGGGCGAATTGGTGAGAACGAGGCAGTTTTGCATGCTTTAGCCCACCTTTTCAGGGATTTCAGTTCAATTTAAGTTGTAGATCAATTACATGCTTTATGACTGAAGATTCAAGACCGAGTTCACTCATTTTTGCATGAGTTTGAACCACATTTTCAAGGATTTTTCCTTGTGCTCGGATTTCACTTTGGAATTGTCATTTTTCACTTTCAGATCACTTTTAGTTGCTTATTCATGCACTTTGAAGTGCATTCATATTGTATATATTGAAAAAGTTTATCTTTTTCAATTCAGTTCTTGTTATTCAGCGTTTGCATACTGCAAAGTGAATGATCTTGTAACTCAACTTTCAAATTAATACAACAATGTTTTTTATAGTTTTACTTATGTGTTTTTGTAAAGATTCCTTCAAATTACAGTAAAATCAAAGTTTTCCTTGTCATTTGGTTGTCTTTATGAATGATTTGATGAAGTTTTATTGTGTTTAAATATCAAAACCTTTAAAATCTTTGTCTCATTTATATTTGCATGCATTTGAATAGTTAAAGTCACAGGTCTAAGTTTGTGTAAATGAATAATATTCTTCTTTGCTGTGAAAATCCTATTTTCCTTCAAAGCTGATTTATTCAAAGCCTTCCTTAGAATCAATTTTTGTGGTGAAACTATCAAAATTGACTTGTGTGGTTAGTTTTCTAAGGTTTATTGTGAATCAAAATTCCAGATCTTTATCAATTAGGTGCATCGCCTTCAATTTACAGTTTCTTGCATTTAGATTTAGTCTTTCTCCTTTTTCCAAAAAATCACTCAGTTATTAACCAGAAAATTAAATAGGAACAAGCCTGGAATTTGGAGGTCTAATTCCTTATAGGATACCCACAGCCTGGAATTAGTTCCAATGTTTCAACAAATTGCTGAATTTCAATATTCAAGCATTCGGGTGCAATCTGATTGACAACAGACACTCAAGACACCTAGCCACAAATCTAGCAACATCTCCTTTCATTCCCTTCCAAAAATATAATGGCTTCACATTTGCAATAATTTTTGTCACTCCAAGGTGTCTAGAGTAGGGTGCTTCATTTACTTCCTTCCATACCAAATTTCTTAACTCTTCTACGTCAGGTACATACATTCTACCCTTATATCTAAGTAATCCATTAGGTTCAAAATGAAAACCTTCATAACTAGAATCTTGTGGATTGCTAGTAAGTGCTTGCTTGACTTGCAAGTAGTACTCATACTCTTTGCATTTCAGCAACACTTTCCCTTTAAATTTGGTTTGAATTTTACTATTGAAGCAATATGACATCTTCGACTCAAGGTGTTGGAAATCCGACTTCCCTTTTATATAAATGATATTGAATTCATAATCAACTATTAACTCTAACCATCTTCTCTATCTAGCATTTAGATTAGGTTGAGTGAAAAGGTACTTTAATCCATTATGATCAGTTTTCATCTCAAAGGGTTTCCCTAACAAGTAATGCCTCCACATTTGCAATGCATGAACCACAACTGCCAATTCCAAATCATGCAATGCATAATTCAGCTCGTAAGGTTTCAACTTCCTAGATTCATAAGCAATTAATTTCCCATCTTTCATTAACACACCACCTAAACCCTCCCTGGATGCATTCGTGATAACAGTAAAGTTATCCTTAGGATCTGGTACTTTCAAGATCGGTGTGGTGGTCAATTTCTCTTTGAGTAGGTCAAAAGCTTCTTGGTGTTTCTCAGTCCACTCAAATTTCTTCCCTTTCTTTTGTAAAGAAGTAATTGGAAAAGCGATCTTGGAAAAGTTTACAACAAACTTTCTATAATACCCAGCTAGACCCATGAAACTTCTTACCTCTAACACATTCTTGGGTACTAGCCACTCAAGTACCACCTTGATCTTAGCTGGATCTACTGAAATTCTATCTGTTGAGATCACATGCCCAAGATAATGTACTCTCTTTTGGAAGAAGGTACACTTAGAGAATTTTCCATACAACTTATGTTCTCTAAGTCATTCTTGGACCACTTCTAAATACTTGTAATGTTCTTCCTCATTCCTAGAATAAATCAGGATGTCATCTAGAAAAACTAGTACAAACTTATCTAGGCAGTCCCTAAATACACTATTCATTAGGTTCATGAATACTACAACTACACTCATTAAACCAAAGGGTAAAAATGTGACCTCATAGTGTCCATATCTAGTTCTAAACATAGTTTTAAAGATGTCTTCATCCTTAATCCTTAATTGGTGATATCCAAATCTCAGATCTATTTTAGAGAATACGGCGACTCCCCTCCTTTGATCAAAAATATCGTCTATGCATGGAAACAGATACTTGTTCTTCACCATAGCTTTGTTAAGCATATGATAGTTGATGCACAAATGCAAATTACCATCCTTCTTTTTCATAAAGAGGACTGGGGCTCCCCAAGGTGAAACACTTGGTCTTATTAACCCTTTAGAAAACAATTCATCCAACTGTGCCTTAAGTTCCATTATTTTGGCGGTTGTCATCCTATAGGGCACCTTGGAAATAGGTTCAGACCTTGGAACTATTTCAATAGAGAAGTCAAATATCGTTTTTGGTGGCAATCCTGATAACTCATCTGGAAACACATCTAGAAAATTTCTCAATATTGGATACTTCTCCATGTCCAATTTTCCAATTTCATTCATTTCACCATCTTCCATCTCTTGGAAGCTCTGGGATTCCAAGTTATCAAGACCTTCTTCAAGTTCTTCTATCTTGACGAAAAAGATTTTGCACCCTTTCTTCTTAGCTCTTAATAGTTGCATTGCTGATATTTGACGAATCTTGACCTCTCTAGGCATCCCTTGAAACTTCACTTGGTTACCAAGATCATCTAGGAATTCTATAGTTTTCGCATGGCAATCTACCTTAGCCCTATGTCTCCACAACCAATTCATACCTAGGATAACATCATATGATCTTAAAGGTGCAATATATAGGTTCACTTCTCTAGAAAACTAGGTAGCTCTATCCTAGCCTCAAACAAACATTGCTCCACCTTTACTCTTGTCTTGTTTGCATACTCTACATCCCAAGACATTGCCATGTATCTAGCCTTCCTCGATAAGTGTTTAGCTACTATAGGTGAAAGGAACTTCTCAATTGCACTAGTATCATAAGAAAAAAAAATAGGTAAGCCAAATTGAATACCTGGAGTTTCAATTGGAGTCACTTGATACTCCACCTGATGATCATCCACAGTTGCATGTATCTTTTGTTGAAACATTGCTTGCTGGGTACGTAGTGGATTACCATATGTTCGTGACCTAGAAACTTTATTAGGACATTGATTAGCATTATGGTCCCCTCCACATGTAAAACATCCCATAGCCGGTCCTCTTTTCCTTGCAGATTCTCCAGACTTGTTGCATTTTCATCAATTATATTGATATTACTACCACTAGGACTATTCCTCTTACACTCCCTTCTAGACTCTTTTCCATCATTATGGGATCCTTTTTCCATTTTCCTTGGTACATTTTTCACAACTTCCACCTTCTTTGGAGCTAGCTTGTTAGGAAATTTTGCAACCTTCTTATGGTCTCTACTTTCTTGATGGTTGGAGATAGCCTTGAGATTTTGCTCTTGTTTTATTGCTTTCTCATATATGAGATCCATTTTTGTTGGAACATGCATATCCACCTCTCCTTCGATTTGATTGTTAAGTCCCATGATAAACTTTCTTATGTGGAAGCATTCATTTTTATGATATATGGGAACATAATGCAGAAGTTGGGTAGACCTCTCCCAATACTCGTTGACTATCATATTACCTGGTCTCAAACTCTAGAAATCTATGAGTTGGTCATAATAGAGTTGGGGCAACCATCTCTTACGGAAAATATCAACAAATTCTCCCCATGTCAGCTTCCATGATTTAATATTGAGTTCCAAATTTTTGTTCATCCACTAGTCAGAGGCTTCTCTTGCTAACTGGTATGCGTCCCAAGCGGCTTTAGTGGTCTCAGTGTAATTTTCAATTTTGAAATACTTTTCCAATTGGACAAGCCACACCTCAGCTTCATCTCCGCTAGCACTTCCCTCAAACTTGGGTGGGGTAGCCTTATTCATATCTCTGGAAAGTTTGGAAGCTATACGCTTCTTAATTCTTTCCTCAGATGGTGTAGGTGATTTTTCCCTCTCGTGATCATGAGTTTCATCATCCCATGAGAAGAGTTTTCTCCCTCATCTTCATTATGTGGAACCTCCTTCTCTACCCTAGCTTTTACTCTCTCTTGCTCAAGGTTTTCCAACCTTTCCAAGATTTGGTCAATTCTAGCTTCAACTCCTGCAGGTCCTTGCCCAACTTCTTGGCTTCTGCCAGGATTGGTTCTTGTCCTCACCATCTTCACAAGAACAAAATTTTTAGCTGAATTTTTATCATGTTAGATTTAATCATGTTATCAACTATCTTATGTAAAACATTGAAATGGAATTCATACACACATAAATAATTTCACATAAGATTAAGCATACACTTTCAATAACACATGATTTTTAATCATTTCTTAAGGATTTCAATATCCTTTTGATTACATGGAGTGACTATTCAAATAGTCGAGTGGAGAGTACCCCTCAGATTCACTCTCTGACACATAACTTAATGGAGTATATCCTATAGATTGAGATTGTTGCTCATCTCTCATTTGTTCATACCTATCCCAAAATGGATAGTAGCCTTCCAATTTTTCATCCAATACATAGTTACGAGGTACATAGCCTTCGAATTCGTTACTCAAGGAAATTACTATTACTTTTGCCATTGGAAGAACTCTAGGGTCCTTAAAGACAATTGTCAGACTGACACTTCCTTTTGAGGGAATATCCCTGGAAAGTGACAATGACTCAAAATTTTCTAGTGAGATGGAAGGTAGATAGTTTTACTCAACCTCCATCTTCATCTTTCTCTTCACATCGTTGATCCGAGAAAGTGCGTGACTAAAGGTTTCAGTGTCACTCAACCAGATGACATTTTCATAGTTAGTACCCTTAATTGTCCTAGCGATGGATTCTCTTTCCTTCTTGGCCTTGAGGTAGCGGGCATTTCTAATTACTGGCTTTCGAGTCGTTAATCTAAGATGCACTATCCTGACACAAGAATTTCTAAACATTAGATAACGTTGGACAGAAAGAATGATGAGCTCATAGGTTCTAGAGCGAAACCTAGTAGCTTTGATACCACATGTAACATGCCAAACCTTTAATGAATTAAAATTTTCCTAAGTTTTCACTGTGTGAGTAAATAAACTATGTAACAAGCCATTGCAATAAAAAAATTATTTTCTTTATTGAGAATATATGAACAAAGATGCCATAACAATATGCAATAAGGAGTCCTTTCCAATACAATAATAACACAAGTTACAATAATACAAGAATGTACATAGTTACATACATAGCTCAACCGATATTTGAAACAAATAGTTATAGATGGTCAAGGATCCTCCTTTCAAATCTTGGTCTTTTGTCACCTGCTATGGAGGAGAAGCATCACTCAAGCGCTTTTCTGCCAACCACAAACTATTATGTAGTCCCCCACACATCTATCCTTTGATATATGGCCCTTCCCTTCAATGAAGAGATTGGTAGAACAACTAGGTAATGAAAACAAACTGAGCTTAGTGTTGTGTCCTACATAACTAGAACTTGTAAACCCACAATCTAGGAGTAGCATGCAACACTAGATCATAGTGAATTGACAGTGGATCCAGAGGCAATCACACTACTTTGGCCAAAGTGTTCTCACTCAATACTTTGAGTGAAGGTCATTCTATTACATACACTACTCAGGGGCGATTTGACTTAAGGCCGTCATAAACTACACATAGGTATTTCCTTCAGTGGATAATCCATAATCCCAGAGATAGCCTATCACCATTTCTACAAACTTAGAATAAATCTACTTAACAAAGTAAATATACAAGCTCCCTCTTTTAACAGATAAAAAATCCTAGGAGTAAACCACTAGCTATCCCAGTTAAATCAATAGCCTAGCTATGAGCAACCCTTAAGCTATCTTTGTTAAATTGTAGTGTCAAAAAATATCGTCATGTGCATTTTCACACTTGATTTGGGAATAATTAATGATAAACTAGACTTGATATCACCTTGATCTAGTGTTGTAAGGTGTTTTACACATCCACATTAGGTCTTCGGCCCTTTTAAAGCTAAATTAACTTAAATTTTCCCTAATTTAATGTTGTAAAATGTATTTATTTATACTTTTAGATTAAATTTAAGAGGCTTGTAAACTAAAGTGAACCTAATCTAGTGTTGTAATGTTTTTTACACAATCACATGGGATTTAGAGCTCTTCTAAGCTAAATAGACCTATTTTCACCTTAATGTAGTGTTGTAAAGTGTATTTATTTACACTTTCACATTGAATTTTGGGCCCTCTTGCATTTATGACTTTTATATCATCATTAATAGGCCCCTATGACCCTATATTATGCATCTTAAGGCATATTTCAGTAAAAAATTTGACAACATCAACATATAAACTTAATTTACACACTCCTTGACATTTTAGCAAGCAAAATAGCCCCTGTGGGACCCTTTCACCACTTTGAGCGAATGAGTCTCATTTGGCCTATTTTCGATGTTTGAGCAGGAAAAAATTGGGTTTTAAGTTCAAATTTCTTCTATGTTGGCCTTGGGGATCAAATAAACAATCATTTGAGTGGATTGCCTATATAAGCAAGCTTTTAAACCCTTATTCTACCCAAGCAATATAAGCCTACATGATATCAAGCTAAGCAAGTAAGAGTTAAGTATTCCAAGACTTCACAAGATCATTAGGTGAGCATTCAAGATTATTTCTAAGGCATTCAAGGGC
The DNA here is from genome assembly GCA_007258455.2 of Sequoia sempervirens. Lineage (NCBI taxonomy): Eukaryota > Viridiplantae > Streptophyta > Pinopsida > Cupressales > Cupressaceae > Sequoia > Sequoia sempervirens. The sequence continues at coordinate 245,152,203 of VDFB02379711.1, forward strand.
GTAATTCTTCATCAATTGTTGCACATCAATTTAAGATCCATAATCATGTCAAGTATATCAAGCACCAAGCATGTTATTGAGCTAGTGTTGTGACGTAGCATTGAAGATCCAAGATCAAACATTGTTCTACTCCTATTGTCAAGATCAAGATCTACATCCATCATGGCCATTTCATGTTGAGTTGCAGATCTAAAAGACATCATTTATAAGGCATCATTCAAGGTATTAGTTTCCATGATTCATGTTATTTTTTTCATGTTTCATGCCTTCATTTCATTGTTTCATCATTTGGTTTAATTACCTATAAGGGGTTTGACCAAGGCAAACCCCTATTCCCTAACAATCATCACTTTCTCTCTCTCTCTCTCTCTCTCTCTCTCTTTGTGTGATTGTAGATCTAGGTGCTTTGAAGACTTGAAGATCATTGAAGATTAGGTTACAAGCTTGTTAGAGTTGTCTCCCCATTTGCAAGGTCATAATTTTCACTAAAAGGTCATCTACTGCCCCGAAATCAGAGTTTCGGTTCCAAAAATGTGAAGAAGCAGATTGAGTAGATTGAGGAGCAGATTCAGATTTTGAATTCCCAAAAAAGCGAAATGGGACTGATTCACCACAAGTGGTGAATGAGTCCTAGTTTTGCAGAGATTTTTGTAGGTTTGGATACCCATTTGCTCAAAAGCTACTCCTATACAAAAATCCAAAATTTGGACTGATTTGGTCAGAATGGAAAATGAGTTATGGTAGGTCAAAATTTCAATATTTTCAAAATTTCCAGTCTCCATTCAAGTCTCTACAAGTTTCCAGGTGCACATATTTTGTTTTGCAACTTTTTCTTTTGTTTTTAAATACACTTTTCTAGGTCATTTTGTGGGTCATTGCATCAAACTAGGGTTTTGAATTTCATCTTGCATGTCATTGTCTTTTCCAAGTTTAAACTTGGTGGTGAACCCCTCTTGCAATATTAAATCATATCCAAGGATACCTTATTGTGAGATCTCTCCCTCCATTCTTTATTGGATTGAGATCTCTAAGGTGTCCTTGAGTGTAGCAAGTATGAAATAGGAACCCTATCCTTGTGTTTTATGTCTCAAGGGTGGGGGAGTACTATTTCTATTAACTACATTTTGATGAACCTACATTTAGAATACCTTCTTTTCTGATTTGGAGTCCATCATCATCCTAGATCTGGCTTGCATTGACTTTGCATTAGTTAATTGGCATTCTAGGGTTTCTAAATTTTGTATTAGTGAAAATGCATATAGGTTGCATTCCTGCATCTCAAATCATCAAAAATCATTTGAAAACTGCATTTGCGCATTTACACTTAGATTACAGATCATACAACATAAAAAGCATAAAAATCCATTGAATTTTTTTGAAGTTTTTGAAAAAAATCTCTACTAGGACTCATTCGCCACCTTGGGTGAATCAGCCCTAGTGCACATCAGAAACTACCTTTAATAGCATTAAAAGCCTCATTTCTGTGTTTCCTAAGCCTCTTGGTAACATATACTATAATTTTGGAAAGTTTTGGTCACATCTATTTTATGCATCTAGGTCAAAAACATCAATTTAGGGTAGTCATTTTTGAAATCATTTCAATAGCAAACATCATTAGATCTGAAAATGTTCACATTTCTAAAACTTTGCATGATATGGATAAAATTACTTTTCACTTTGGCATATACAATGTTTACATTGATAAGACTTTGCATAAATTTTATAAAAGTGCTTTTCATTTTTGGATATACATTGTTTGTATTCTTAAAGTTTTTCATACATTGGATAAAAGTGTTTTGCATCTTTGGATATACATTGTTTACATTCCTAAATCATTGCATAAGATGGTTAGAAGTTCTTTTCATTTTTGTTCAAACAATGTTGGTACCTTACCTTTCTAGGCATGCTAAGAAAAGCTTCATATCCCCTCCCTATGAGAGTGTTTTAGTGAAAGAGAATACAACCTTGGACATTCCTAACGATCATATTCGTTCTTCTTTGAATATCTCTCCTATTGGCGAAAAAGATATTTTGGTGTCAGAAGAACCAATCAATGAGAGTTTTGAGAATCCTAGTTATTTCTCTCCTTCTACCTCTCTTATTAGGCAAGACATTGATGAACAAGACGAAAAAACCATAGGTAATCATGATGACAACATTTAATGAAACAAGAGATCATTGAAACTTTAACTAGTCTACATTCATCTCCCAACATCTTCCCCACTTGTGATAATGTTTTAGAGGATGAAAGTGTAAGTGAGGAAGATATGTTGGTGTTTTATGATCAAACCTTTAAGGTCTATAACAACCTCCTCTATGATAATTCTCCTACCTATCCTATTTTGGAAGACATTAGAGAACAAAGGAATGAAATCATAAATGATCATGACAATCACATTGGTTCTTCTCTTATTATCTCTCCTAGTTGTGAAGAAGATACTTTAATGTTAGAAAATACAATTAATGAAAGTCATGGGAATATTGATCTCCTCTCTTCCCCTAGAGAAAACATTATTGAACAAGGAAACACCGTCATTGACAAGCAAGAAAATTCAACCATTGATCATTCCCCTACTTGTGATGAAGTCATTTTATAAGAACCAATCCTTGAATGTCAAGAACATTTGGTTTGTAATTCTCCTAAAAACTCTCCTTCTAGGGAGAATATCATGGTGCAAGAAAATGACAACAATAGTAAGGTGACTTCCTTGGATTCTAATGAAAAGGTGATTCTAGATTGCCCTTTATTAGAAATACATCAAACCAAGACCACTGAGGTTATGAATGTGCAAGTGTCCATTAGATCCCCCTCGATTAATAGACCTCCTACATACCCCGTGGGACATCCTAAGAATCCTCAAATTCTTTATCCCCCCTCACAACAATCGTAAACTCAAAACAAATCCAAACTTATCCTTTACCCACCTAAGAATAATGTGTCACAGCAGCCGAGTCATAATACCACTGCTCATACATATAACACTAGGAACAATCCACAACCAAGACAAACAACTTCAACATCCCTCCCTTTGCCTAATCCCATTTTTCCTAGTGCTCCCCATTTAACTTCTCATAATGGGAAGGAGTATGATCTTGTTGAACAACTTAAGAATACTCCTGCAAAGATATCCCTATGAGACCTAATTTAGAATTCACTTAATTATCACAGTATGCTTCAAACAACCTTGCAACAAGTTGTTGTTCCCTCTAGTGTGAACCTAAATGACATAACAACCATGATTCAAGGAATAAAAGTTGACATTGTTTTCCACCAAAGCGAGCTCCCCCCTTTGGAAGTGTAAAAACAAAATGAGGCTTTCATGATAATAGCTAAATACAATAGAACAGGGATAAAGCGAACCCTCATTGATAATGGCTCCACCCTTAATGTGTGTAGTGTATCCCTTTTAGATAGGCTTGGCATAGATAAATCAAAAATTCAACCTGCCTCTTTATCTATTAGTGGATTTGACAATGTAGGAAAGAAACCACTCGATATGACTACTTTTCCTATTATAGCTGGAAAAGCTACATTAGAAACACCTATTCATGTCATGCTCGATAATCTTTCATATAACCTTCTTTTAGGAAGACCTTGGATTCATGAGATGCATGTGGTGCCTTATACTCTTCATCGTAAAATGAAGTATGTCTACAAAAACAAAGTGTACACAATTGATGTTGATCATGAGCCTTATAGTGTCTTACAAGTTGAGAAAAACAAGGAGAATCCTTTGAAAACATTGACACCAAAAACACAAGTGGAACTTGTGCAACAAAAAGATAAAGAAAAATATAAATTGAGCAAATCACGAAGCTATTAGAAGATGATTAGAGTTCCTTAGACTTCGAACCAACATTCATGGGAGAATACAAGATCATAAACAAAGACTCTGAAAAAAGAAAAGAAAAAGGAGTAATGTCAACATGAAATTCAGAAGACCCTTCGAAAGCATCCACATCAACCACTTTAGAACAAATGAAAACAAATTATACAACAAACTATGATGAAGCTGATTATCAACAACCACCAAACCCAAAAGAAATGAAAAAGCTTTATGGAAAAGGTTACGAACTTATGAAATAACTTGTATACAGTGGAAAAGGATGTGGTGCTAGAGAACAAGGTATCTGTGTCCCTATAGAGCCTAACATGCAAGAAACAACTCATGGTATTGGTTATTGTCCTTTCATAGAAATCAACCCATCAAACAAACCTTCACTCAATATCAACACTCTTACAAAAGATTCCTCTAAGCTAACTTTGACAATAGTGCATCTTGAATTGATAGACACTAGTGGTCTTGATTGTTATCATTTGCAAGAAACAAATAAATCTTTGCTTAATGCCAATTACATCACACAAAACACTAATGATTTAAATTCAATAGATTTTACACCCTCCTATAAAGGAGAGAACAAAATCTTGCAATCTAAAGATTCTTGTCTAATTATGACATCTTATACTAAGCAAGAGGTATCTTTGTTGCAAAATAATGAAACATCCTCTACTTTTGATCAAGAGGGTATCTTGTCAAGATTCCTCCAAGATCGTTTAATAACCCTCCCTCCAAGAACACGAAATAAATTTTACTACAAACATTCATTTTGCGCATGTCATAGAGTTCATGGTCATTCTACTAATGAATGTAAGGCTTTAAGTGATAAAATTTAACATCATAAGGGGTGTGGTGCTCTTCCTTGTGTTGAAGCACCTAATTCCTCTAACTGATACTTACTTTCATCCTATTTAGCTCATCCTTGTCCTGCACTAAGTGGGGGCAAGGGGTTAGTTAGCCTTGTCCTTGTATGTCACTTGTCATTGTCTCTTTTGGCTAGTTGAACACCTTTCATGTACATATAAGAGCAAGCTTGGGATGTGGATGACATGCCTTAAGTTGACTCACATGTGACATACTTATTCATGTTGTAGTTCGATTCAGAAACATATGACTTGGGATAGGGCTTTCTAAACAAGCTCTCATGTATTCTTCTACTTTAAAGAAATTGCTCATAGTAATGGTGCTAGAAAATTCTTTAAAGTGGGGGCATACATCGGCACTCATGTTTCATTGTGCAATTTTCTTTCTTCTTGCGATGTGTCCTTTTCTTGGTGGTTTCATTGGGCTTGATTTCCTTCAAGAGCATGATATTTCTTTGACTTGTCCTCTCTTGGAGACATTAGGCACAATGTTCCCTAAGAAGAGACCTTGCACGAACTAAGCAAAATCCCTTTGAACATTCTTTACACTATATTGTATTTACAACATCTTTTATATGGCCACCTTGCATAACACATCTTGCATTCCTATGGATCCATCTTGTTTGTTCATGAGCTCCAAGAATACAAAATTTTGCTTGTCTCATGAAGCTCAAAAACCATTTTTGTGTGGCACCTTATTAAAGCTACCAGGAGCTATAACTTTGGTATGGTTTGAGCAGGAAGCCCGACTGAGGCATGACTTTCCCTATAGCCACTCGTGTGTGTGAGCACATACCAGTAAAATGTGTATGTGTCTCACCTCTTTGGATACTCACCCAATGGACAACCAAGAGTTTAATTGCCTCAAAGTGAGCATGCATTTTTGGACAAACAACTTAGATTTGATCCCCATCATGTTGGAAAAAATGGTTGAGGCTTGATCCACCTCATTTTTATTTTTACTTGTTTTTCTTTCTTTTTGACATTGCATGTTTGTGTATCTTGATGCTGCATATTATACACCTTGTGTGTGTCCTTTTGTGCTTATGTTGATTTGACGTAGGATCTTGGATCATGGGGGCTTGATTTCCTCCTCGATCTTTTTTATCCTAGACCATCCACATTGGTACACTTGGACCCCTCTTGAATGTTTGCTTTAGTGTGAGTTTGAAGCAAGTTCATCCTCTCACTAAAGTGGGGGATAGATGTAGTGTCAAAAAATGTCATCGTGTACATTTTCACACTTGATTTGGGAATAATTAGTGATAGACTAGACTTGATATTGCCTTGATCTAGCCTTGTGAGGTGTTTTACACATCCACATTAGGTCTTGGGCCCTTTTTAAGCTAAATTAACTTAACTTTTCCCTAATTTAATGTTGTAAAATGTATTTATTTATACTTTCACATTAAATTTAAGAGGCTTGTAAACTAAAGTGGACCTAATCTAGTGTTGTAATGTGTTTTACACATTTGCATGGGATTTAGGGCTCTTCTAAGCTAAATAGACCTATTTTTTCCTTAATTTAGTGTTGTAAATTGTATTTATTTACACTTTCACATTGAATTTTGGGCCCTCTTGTATTTATGACCTTTATATCATCATTAATAGGCCCCTATGACCCTATATTATGCATCCCAAGGAATATTTCAATCAAAAACCTGACAATATCAACATATAAACTTAATTTACACACTCCCCGACATTCTAGCAAGCAAAATAGCCCCAATGGGACCCATTTGCCACTTTGGGTGAATGAGTCTCATCCAGGTGGGACTCATTTGCCTAGCTTGGTGATGGCCATTTCATGTTGAGTTGCAGATTTACAAGACATCATTTACAAGGCATCATTCAAGGTATTATTCTCCATGATTCATGTTCTTTGTCGCATGTTTCATGCCTTCATTTCATTGTCTTATCATTTTCTTTAATTACCTACAAGGGCTTTGACCAAGGAAAACCCCTATTCCCTAATAATCAACACTTTCTCTCTCTCTCTCTCTCTCTCTCTCTCTCTCTCTCTCTCTCTCTCTCTCTTTGTGTGATTGCATATCTAGGTGCTTTGAAGACTTGAAGATCATTGAAGATTAGGTTACAAGCTTGTTGGAGTTGTCTCCCCATTTGCAAGGTCATAATCTTCACTAAAAGGTCATCTATTGCCTCAAAATCAGAGTTTCGGATCTAAAAACCTAAAGAAGTAGATTGGGCAGATTGAGGAACAGATTCAAACTTTGAATTCTTGAAAAAGAGGAGGGAGATTGATTCACCACAAATGGCGAATGAGTCCCACTATAGGTGTTTTTCAGAGATTTTTGCAGATTTGGATACCCATTTGCTAAAAAATTTCTCTTGTGCAAAAATCTAGAATTAATATTGATTTGTCCAAAATGGTGAATGAGTCCCAATGGGTCAAAATTTTAGGATTTTCAAAATTTCCAGTCTCCATTCAAGTCTCTACAAGTTTCCAGGTGCACACATTTTGTTTTGCAAATTTTTCTTTTGTTTTTAAATACACTTTTCTAGGTCATTTTGTGGGTCATTGCATCAAACTAGGGTTTTGCATTTCATCTTGCATGTCATTGTCTTTTCCAAGTTTAAACTTGATGGTGAACCCCTCTTGCAATTTGAAATCATATCCTAGGATACCTTATTGTGAGATCTCTCCCTCCATTCTTTATTGGATTGAGATCTCTAAGGTGTCCTTGAGTGTAGAAAGTGTGAAATAGGAACCCTATCCTTGTGTTTTATGCCTCAAAGGTGGGGGAGTACTATTTCCATTGACTACATAAATCATATGTAGTATGTTAATTCTTATAACAAACAAATCCTCCTCTTATGGAGTATCTACAAGCACATCACAAAATAGTATAATAGCTTCTAATTCCTTTTCAAAGCAATACTATTTTCCCTAAATGCAAGTATTCATAATAGACAATTTAAAGAATTCATGAAGCAATTATTTAAAAGAAGATTATCCTCATGCCCATTTTCGCTTATCTAATCGATTGACCGCAAATCAATTTTCCCACAGCAACAACTAGCTTATATTTGATTCCTTCAGCTATGCCACAATAATCCCCCTTCTCTCAAGTTGATATTGTACTTCACTCAATATGCTAATACTCTCACAAATACTCACAACCCTCTCTCTCTCAAATAGAATAGAATATTGTAGATAAGAATTGTAGAGAAGAATGTATAAAATACTGAGCACAATGCACATGGAATGCGTCCAAAACAAGTGAGTTTGCACTACTATTTATATAGCAGCAAATAGGCTTATCATCCTATAGATTAGGCATGAGTGTTGAAAGCAATCACCATGCATAGCTACTCACTCAACTTAGCTAAATGGTGGCACACAAAGAAGAACATACTTAGCAAAACAATGCTATAGGTCGACCTCTTTTGATGACAACAGTATAAGACCATTTCAAATCAACACACGATGAAAAAGGTGTAATTCAAATTGCCTTCACAATGAACATCTACAACAAGTAGGATTCATAAGGTGGCACCAAATAAAGCATTAACCTCCTATGAGTTGGTGTGGTTTTTCACTTGTTGAACTAGTCAATAATGATAGATATATAACACATAGCTTACGTCGACTTGGTCTTTGGATAATTCGATTCATCTCATTTATCAATTTGACCAATTCATCGACCTACTGTACATAATTTTGTATGGTTCTATTTGTTGTTTCTATTTCACTCAATGACATGGTGTTTAAGAGTTTACTAAGTCCAAAATGTTTCCACATAAGGTGTCAACTAAGTCTCCTTATATCAACTTTATGATTGTGAATTATTTTTGCAGAATACCCGTTCTAAATACATGGGCAGTAAGAGTAATAACCAACCTTTAAAATTATAGTCACAAGTATAATATACATGGCCTTTGATTCAGCTAATGAATTTTCCTCAAAGCTTGCTAATGTTAATCGACTCCCAAGCAATTGATAATATGTATGTGTGTGTGTGTGTGCATATGTATTTATATATATATATATATATATATATATGTTAATATATATATATATATATGTTAATATATATTGATATATATGTATATGTATTTATATGTATTTATATATATATGTTAATATATATTGATATATAACTTATGCCAACCATGTATGTATATATTCGATATTTAAATGAATGCAATCAAGATGTCATTCACATAATAATGATAATATTTATATATATATGTATTCCTCTATGTACATGTATATGTATGTATACATGTATCAATACTTTCCTATGGGAATATCCATTTTCCAACCATATGCGTGTATTGATACATATATACATATGGATATATGTATATATATACACCTTTGATTACATACTAAAGTCATACACAATTATTATTGCATTGATAAGCACCTACATGTGATATATCTATATGTATACATATACATTTTGTTAGATCCAATTGATAGTTCCATACATATAAGCAACTCATCCATAAGTGTGTATAGGTACGTCTACCTATGTACACTCATGTGCACGTTCCTTCATGCATATGGTCTATCATTGGCATGCATGTGTGTACATATACATACTCCACGTACGTCCTACTCATCAATGCAACCTTAGTAATATAAGAAAGAACTCATAAGCTCAAACAGATAGTCATCACTTAATAATGCACTCAACAGTAAACAAGACTCTTACTAATGCAAACATATCAACTAAGGATGACTTACCAACTTCCCACACAATAATTGGACTCAATTATTCTACTGTGGTGTGTGTAAGCTCATATAGTTTATGTTACTGGTTACTTGACCAAGATCTTCTCTTGAGTGATACTTCCCCTTCACCTGGAGGAATTGAACATATACCTGCATCCACTAACATATGCTCAAGGTAGTTAGCTATTCAACAAAATATGCATTACATATAATACATCTCCAAAGTTAGAATAAAAATTTAATAACCATCCATTTCTCACATTTGCATAACATTAAATGAGATAGCATTCACACATAATGCATCAATAACAAAGTTCAAGCATAATTTATTCATCTCCAAAATTTATATTACATTCATATTTACCCTACATAGTAATAGTAAATAGTAATTACACAATTGGGGTGTAACAAGTTTATGCCAATTTTTTCAGCTAATTTTTTAATGAATATATAATTTTTTACTAATTTTTGAAGTGGACACATCCTAAAAAGTAGACATTTGAATGTGCTCCTCCTGAATGTTTTGAAAACTAATCGAAAATCAATTTTTTTCAATATGTGTAGAATGGAGTCTAGTTTCTAAAAATGTAATTTGTTTGAAAATTTGATGAACGAGTAAAAAACTATACCCAAAATAGCACATGTTGGTTTTTGAAAAAAATAGAGACACAAACAAAATAAGTTGAGGTTGAAAACCTTAACATAATGAAAACATGAAAAAATTAGATGGTTAGATAGCTAAGAAAGTGCTTAAAGTCATCATGGTATTTTTATAAATTTGCATTGAAACATGTGTAAATCTAATGGAGACCACAACCAAAAATGTGTGAAATTTTGTTAGCTTTTCAAAAATCACGTCTTTGGCATGACATGATTGTCCAACCCTTTGGGTTGGATGTCCAAGGAAAATCCAACCCAAAGGGTTGGTATTTTCTAATGCAAGCCATTTGATGAGTGCCAAATTTAATGCTCGCAAAATAAAAGTGCATCATTTGGCGAGTACCAAATGTAAATGCATTTTAAGAATGCTAATTCCAACTTCTCTTTCTCTTTCTCTCTCTCTCCCCCACTTTGATAAGGCTTAGAGTTTGGGTTGTATGATTTATGATGGATAGTTGAGGTTTTACCTTTCACTCCCTCTTTGCCTCCTTCCCTCTTAACTGATACTTACCCTCTTCTCTCTCAACCCTCTCTAGGTATCTCCCACCCTCTCTACCTTGCCTTTCCTCCTTAACCCCATCTCTATCCTTACCTCCCTACCTCTCTCTTCTTCTCTATCCCTTTGTTATTTTTT